>PVKZ01007091.1:0-26599 GCA_004027375.1 Macroglossus sobrinus | reverse complement strand
TAACCCTAACCCTAACCCTATCTATAACCCTAACCCTAACCCTAACCATAACTCTAATCTTAAACCTTTCTCTAGGTCTAGCCTTAACCCTAACCCTAGCCCTAACCCTAACCCCAACCCTAACCCTAACCCTAATCGTAACTTTAAATCTTACCCTAGGTCTAGCCTTAACACTAACACTAGCCCTAACCCTAACCCTCACGCTAGACCTAACCCTAACCCTAGTTCTAGCCCTAACCATAACCCTAAACCTAGTACTAGGACGAATACTAACCCTAACCCTAACTCTAACTCTAGCACTAGTTCTAACCCTAACCCAAACCCTAGAACTAACCCTAACCATAGCCCTAAACCTAACCCTAAACCGATCCTTAACCATAACCTTAACTCTACCCTTACCATAATCCTAACATCATTTCTACCTCTACCTTAAACTGAAACCTAAACGTAGCCCTAAAACAAACCCTAACCCTAACCCTAACCCTAACACTAGCCCTATTTCTAACCTAACTCTAAACCTATCCCTAATCCTAGGATAAAACCTAACCCTAACACTAATTCTTATTCTAACCCTAACCCTAACCCTAGAACTAGCCGTACACTTAACCCTATCTCTAACACGAGAATTGACCCTAGCCTTAACCCTAACCGTAAACCTGGCTCATGCCCTAATCCTAACCTTAACTCCAGCCATAAGCCTAGTCCTAATGTTAACCCTAATGTAAACCTAATTCTAGCCCAAACCCTAAAAGTAACACTAATCATATTTCTAACGTAACCCTAAACCTAATTTTAAAGTTGCACTAACATACTCAAACCCCAAAGTTCAAACGAAACCTAACCATAATAGTAATGTGAACCCTAAAAGGGACTCTCACTTTACACTTATTTCTAATTATAAACCAAACACAAACAGTACCAATAACCTTAATCCGAACACAAAACCTAATCATAACCTTCAATCTAACACTAATGCTAATCTAAACCTAACGCTAGCACAAAAACTAAACCTAGATTGAACCCTAACCCTAACCCTAAACATAACCCTAGGACTAATCCTATCCCAGATCCTAACCCTAACCCTAACCCTAACCCTAAAATTATCCCTCACTCTACCGGCATCCGAACCCTAAACCTAATTCCAACCCTAAATGTAACCCTAACGCTAACCCAAACCCTAAACCTATCCTTAACCATAAACCTAACACTAACCCTAAGACTAAACTAACATTATCCCTAGCTCTACCCGAACCCGATCCCTAACCCAAGCCCTAACCCAAACCCTAACCCTAACCCTACCTCTAGCCCTAACCCTAACCCTAACCCTAACCCTAGCCCTAAACCACCTTAACCCTAACCCTAGCCCTAACCCTAACCTAACACTAACCCTAACCCTATTACTAAACCTAACTCTATCCCTAACCCAAACCCCAAATGTAATCCTTAACCTAGGTGTAGCACTAAACCTAACTTTAACCCTAACCCTACCCCTAACCCTAACCCTACCCCTAACCCTAACCTTAACCCTAACCCTAACCATAGCCCTATACCTACCTGAATTCTAACCCTAACCCTAACCCTATCCCTAACACTAACCCTAACCCTAACCCTAGCTCATGCTAACCCTAGTTCTAGCCCTAACCCTAAGCCTAACTTGAAATCTAGGACTAGGCCTAGCCCTAATCTTAACCCTAACCCTAACCCTAATTCTAATTCTAACCCTAACTCCAACCCTATAACGAGTCCTAAACTTAATTCTATCTCTAACACGAGCCTTAAACTTAGCCTTAATCCTAAACCAAAGTCTAATTCTAATTCTAACCCTAACCCAAACCCTAGCAAGGCCTTAAACGTAACCCTGTCTCTAAAATGAGCCTTAACCCTAGCCTTAACCCTAACCCTAACCGTAACACTAGCCCTAAAATTATCCCTATCTCTACCCGAAACCGAACCTAACCTAGTTCTAACCTAACCCTAACCCTAACGCTAACCATAACCATAACCAAACCGATCCTGAACCATAACCCTAACCCTAACCCTTACGATAATCCTAACATTATTTCTAGCTCTACCTTAACCTGAACCCTAACCGTAGCCCTAAAACAAACCCTAACCCTAACACTAACCCCAACCTAACCCTAAACTTAAACCTTACCCTAGGTCTAACCCTAACCCTAACCCTATCCCTAACCAAAACCCCAAACTAAAACCTTAACCTAGGTGTAGCACTACCCCTAACCTTAACCCTAACCCTAACCGTAACATTATCACTAGCTCTACCCTAACCAGAACCCTAACACTAGCCCTAACCCAAACCGTAAAACGAACCCTAACCCTAACCCTAACCCTAACCCAAACCCTAACCCTACCTTAGTGTAACCCGAACCTTAAACCAAGCACTAGGCGTAGACCTAATCTTAACCCTAACACTAACCCTAACACTAGCCTTATAATTATCCCTAGCTTTACCCGAACCCGAACCCTAGCCCTAGATCTAACCCTATCCCAAACCCTAACCCTAAACCTATCCCTAAACCTATCCTTAACCTAACCCTAACTCTATCCCTAACCCTAACCCTAACCCTAAACCTAACCCTAAAATTAAACCTTACCCTAGGTCTAACTCTAACCCTAAACCTAGCCCGAACACTAAGTCTAACCCTAACGCTAACCCTAAATCTATTTCTACCCCTAACCCTAATTCTAACCCTAACCGTAACCCTAACTTGACTACTTAACCTAGGTGTAGCACTAACCCTAACCCTAACCCTAACCCTAACCCTATGCCTAAACCTAACATTATCGCTAGCTCTACTCTAACCCGAACCCTAACGCTATACCTAACCCTAACCCTATTCCTAACCTTAACCCTAACTTTAAACCTTATCCTAGGTTTAAACCTAACCCTAACCCTAGCCCTAACCCTAAGCATGACTCTAACACTAACGCTAACCCTCACCCTATTCCTAGATCTAGCCATAACCCTAACCATAACCCTAGTACTATGCCAAGAACTAACCATAATCATAACTCTAACTCTAGCACTAGTTCTAACCCTAACCCAAACACTAACACTAGCCCTAACTATAACCCTAACCCTAACCTAACCCTATACCTAGTACTAACCCTAATTCTAAACTTAACCCTATCCCTAACCCTAACCATAACCCTAAACATAACCCAAACTATAAAACTAAATCTAACCCTAACTGTAACCCTAATCGTAAACCGAGCACTAGGTGTAGCCCAAATCATAACCCTAAACCTAACCCAAACCTAACACTAACTCTAACCTTAAGCCAAACCTTAGGTGTAGCACTAACCGTAACCCTAACCATAACCCCATTCCTAAAACTAAAATTATCCCTAGCTCTAATCTAACCTGAACCCTAACTCTAGCCCTCACTTAAACCCTAACCCAAAACCTAACCCTAACCCTAACCCTAACCCTAACCCTAGCCCTAACACTACCCCTAATCCTAAACCTCAACCTAGCCCTAACCGTAACCCTAAACTTAACTCTAAGCCTAACCCTAACCCTTACCCTATCCTAAACCTTAACCCTAACCTGAGCCCTAACCCTAGCCCTAACCCTAAACCTAACCCTAACCCTAAACCTATCTCTAACCCAACCCTAAACCTAAACCTAACCTGAAACTTAGAACTTTCCCTAGGCCTAAACCCAACCCTTTCCCTAACCCTAACCCAAAACGTACTCTAACCCTAAACCTATCTCTAACCCTAACCCTAAATCTATCCCTAACCCTATCCTTAACCCTTACCCTAGTTCAAGTCCTAACCCTAAAACTAGCTCTAACCCTAACCCTAAAACTAACGCTAACTCTTACCCTAACCCTAACCCTAAGCCTAAACCTAAACCTAACCCTAGCACTAACCATAACCCTAACCCTAACCATAACCATAACCATAACCTTATTCCTAACCCTAACCCTAACCCTAACCCTAACCCTAACCCTAACCCTAACCCTAAACCTAAACCTATCACTAGGTGTAGCCCTATCTTAACACTAATTCTAACCCTAATACTAACCCTAACACTAACCCTACCTTAAAACTTACCCTAGGTGTAACACTAACCATAACCCTAACCCTAACCCAATCCCTAAACCTAACATTACCCCTAGCTCTACTCTAACCCAAACCCTAACCCTTTTTCTAACAATAACCCTAACGCTAACACTAACCCTAATGCTAACCCTAAGCATACCTTAAACATTACCCTAGGTGAAACCTAACCTAATCCTAGCTTTAAACTTAACCCAAACCATAAACTAACCCTAACCCTAAACCTAACCATACCCCTATCCCTAGTCCCAGTACAAACCCTTACCCTAAACCTAACCCTAACCCTATCCCTAAACATAACCCTAACCCTAACCCTATCCCTAAACATGACCCTAACACTAACCCGAACCCAAACCATAACCATAACCGTAACCCTAATCCTGAACCTAGCACTAGGCGTAGCCCTAATCTTAACCATTACTCTAACCCTAACCCTAACCTTAACCCTAACCCTAACCGTAAACTACACCCTAGGTGTAGCACTAACCGTAACCCTAACCCTAACCCTATTCTTAACCCTAACGTTATCTCTAGCTCTACTCTAACCCGAACCCTTACCCTAGTCCTAACTTAAACCCTAATCCTAACCCTAACCCTAACCCTAGCATTAACACTACACCTAACCCTAACCCTAACCCTAACCTAACCCTAAACCTAACCCTAACCCTAACCCTAACCCTAACCCTAACCCTAACCCTAACACTATCCCGAACCCTAATCCTAACCCTAACCCTCACCCTAAACTTAAAACTACCCAAGGTTAGACCTAATCCTAACCCTAGCCCTAACTCTAACCATAACACTAACCCTAACCTTAATACTTACCCTAGGTCTAAACCTTACCCTAACTTTAATTCTAAACCTAGTACTAGGCTGAGAATTAACCCTAACCCAAACTATAACTCTAGCACTAGATACAAAACTAAACCAAACACTAACACTAGCACTAACTATAGCCCTAATCATAACCCTAACCCAAACTTTAAACCTTACCCTAGGTGTAGCACTAACACTAACTCCATACTTAACACTATCCCTAACCCTAACAATATCCCTAGCTCTATTCAAAACCGAACCCGAACCCTATCCCTAACCCGAACCCTAACCCTAACCCTACCGCTAACCTTAAACCTTACCCTACATCTAACCCTAAGTCTAAACCAAGCCCTAACCCTAAACCTAACACTAACCCTAAACCTAACCCTAACCCAAACCCTAAGCCTAATCCTAAACCTAGCACTAGCCCTAAACTTAACCCTTACTTTAACACGAGGCGTAACCCTAGCCTTAACCCTAACCCTAACCCAAACACAAGCCCTAAAGTTATCTTTATCTCTGCCTGAACCCGAAACCTAACTCTTGTTTTAACACTAATTCTAACCATAACGCTAACCCTAACATTAAACCTATCCTTAACCCAAACCCAAACCCTAACCTTAACCCTAAACATACCCCTAAACCTAACCCTAACACTAGCCCTAACTCTATCCCCAATCCTAAATGATAACCTAACTCTAACCCTAACCCTAATCCTAAACTTAGCACTAGCCCTAAACTTAACCCTATCTCTAACACGAGCCATAACCCTAGCCTTACCCTAACCCTAACCCTAACACTAGCCCTAACTTTAGCTGTAACATTAACCGTAAACCTAAACCTAGTCCTAGCACTATTCCTAATCTTAACCCTAACCTTAGCTCTACCCTAATCCGAACCCTACCCCTAAACCTAACCATAAACCTAGCCCTAACCCTAATCCTAATCCTAGCACTATTTCTAAACTTAACGCTATCTCTAACACGTGCCTTAACCCTAACCTTAACCCTAACTCTAAACCTGGCTCGTGCCCTAATCCTAATCTTAACTCCAGCCCTAAGCCTAGTTCTAATTTTAACCCTAACCTAACCCTAGATCTAGCCCTGACAGTAAACCAAACACTAATTATATTTCTAACGTAACCCTAAACCTAACTTTAAACTTGCTCTAACACATACTCAAACCTAAATCTTCAAACAATACCTAACCATAAAAGAAATAAGAAACCTAAAAGGGACTCTCACTCTACACTTCTTTCTAATTATGAACCAAAAACCTAAACCAAGACCAAACTCTAACCCTAACCCTAGCCCTAATCCTACACCTAACCCTAATCCTAACCCCAGCACTAACCCTAACCCTACCCCTAACCCTCACTTTAACCCTAACCCTAACACTATTCCTAAACCTAACCCTAACCCTAACCTTAAACCTTACCCTAGGTCTCGAACTAAACCTAACACTAGCTCTAACCCTAACCCTAACCCTAACCCTAACCCTAACCCTAACCCTAACCCTAACCCTATCACTAATCCTAACCCTAACCCTAACCCTAACCCTAATCCTAACACTAAACCTATCCTAAACCCTAACCCTAACCCTATCCCTAGCTCTAACACAAACCGTAAACCTAACCCGAACCTTAAACCTTACCCTAGGTCTAACCCTAACCCTAACCATAGCCCTAAACCTAACTCTAACCCTAAACCTAACCCTAACCCTATCCCTAACCTAACCCTAATCCTAACCATAACCCTAACCCTAAGCTTATATCTTACCCTAGGTGTAGCACTAACCCTAACCCTAACCCTAACCCTAATTCTATCCCTAACCCTAATTCTATCCCTAACCCTAACCCTAACCCTAACCGTAACCCTAACTGTAACCCTTACCTTAAACCTTACCCTAGGTCTAGCCCTAACCCTAAACTTAGCTCTAACCCTAACCCTAACCCTAATTCTAACCCTATCCCTAAACCTAGAATTAAAACCTGCCCTAATCTTAACACTAACCCTAACCTTAATTCAAAATATAACCCTAACCGTAACCCTAGCACTAGCCCTAAACTTAACCGTATCTCTAACACGAGCCCTTACCCTATCCTTAACCCTAAACCTAACCCTAATTGTAATTCTAACCCTAAGCCAAACCCTATCACTAGCCCTAAACGTAACGCTTTCTATAAGACGCGCCTTAACCCTAGCCTTAACAAGAAATCTAACACTAACCCTATCCCTAACCCTAACACTATTTTTAACCTTAAACCTACACTAACCCTAAACCATAACCTTAAACCTTACTCTATGTGTAGCACTAAAACTAACCAAAACAATAACTCTAACCCTAATATCATCCCTAGATCTACATTAACCCAAGCCATAACCATAGCCCTAACCAAAACCCAAAACCTAATTCTAACTGTAAATCTAACCATAACCCTAACTGTAACCCTAACCCTAAACCTAGCCTTAGGCATAGCCCTAATCTTAACACTAACCCTAACCATAATCCTAACCCTAACCCTAACCCTAACCTTAAACCTTACCCTAGGTGTAGCACTAACCGTAACTCTATCCCTAAGCCAATACCTAACCCTAACATTATCCCTAGCTCTACTCTAACCCGAAACGTAACCCTATCTCTAACCCTAAACCTAACTGTAACCCTAAACCTAACCTTAAACATTACGCTAGGTCTAACCCTAACCCAAAACTAGCCCTAAAATTATCCCAGGCTCTGCCCGAACCCAAACCCTACCCCTAGTTCTAACCCTAACCATAACCCTAACCCTAACCCTAAACCTAAACCTACCCTTAACCCTAAACCTAACCTTATCCCTAACCCTAACCATAACCCTAAAGCTAACCCAAAATTTAACTTTACCCTAGTTCTGACCCTAACACTAAACCTATCCCTAACCCAAATGGTAACGCTAACCATAACCCGAAACTTAAACATTACCCTAGGTTAAACCCTAACCATAACTATAGCTCTAACCCTAACCCTAACCCTAATCCTAGCACTAGCCCTAAACTTAACCCTATCTCTAACACGAGCCTTAACCCTAGCCTTAACCCTAAACCTGAACCTGGCTCGTGCCTAATCCGAATCTTAACTCCAGCCATAAGCCTAGTCTTAATTTTAACCCTAACCTAACCCTACTTCTAGACCTAACCCTAAACCTAACACTAACCCTATTCGTAACCCTATCCCTAACCCTAACCATAACCCTAACCTTAAACCTTACCTTAGATCTAGCCCTAACCCTAACCCTAGCTCAAACCCTAACCCAAACCCTAACCCTAAATTTAACACTAACCCTAACATTATTTCTATCTCTACCTGCATCCGAACCCTAAACCTATTTCTAACCCAAACCCTAACCTAACGCTGCCCCTAACCCTAAACCTATCCTTAACCCTAATCATAACACTAACCCTAAACCTAGCTAACATTATCCCTAGGTCGACTCTAACCCGACCCCTAACCCTAGCCCTAACCATATTTTTAACCTTAACCCTAACCCTAATCCTAACATAAAACCTTACCATATGTCTAGCCCTAATCATAACCCTAGCCCTAACCCTAACCATAACCCTAACCCTAACCCTAACCTTAAAACTTACCCTATGTGTTGCACTAACCTACCATAACCCTAACCTAACCCTAACATTAATCCTAGCAGTACCCTAACCGGAAACGTAAACCTTGCCCTAACCCAAACCCTTAAACTAACCCTAAACGTAACCCTAAACCTATCCCTAACTGAAAACGTAACCCTAATCCTAACCCTAACCCTAACCGTAACCCCAACCCTAAAACTATCACTAGGCATAGCCCTAATCTTAAAACTAACCCTAACCCTAATCCTAACCCTAAACCTAACCCTAACCTTAAACCTTACCCTAGGTGTAGCACTAACCGTAACCGTAAACCTAACCCAAACTCTAACCCTAACATTATCCCTAGCTCTACTCTAACCCAAACCCTAAACCTATCCCTAACCCTAACCCTAACGCTAACGCTAACCCTAACCTTAAACATTACACTAGGTCTAACCCTAACCCTTAACCTAGCCCTAACCCTAACACTAACCCTAATTATAAACCTAGACCTAGCACTAGCCCTAAACTTACCCCAATCTCTAACATGAGCCTTAACCCTAGCCTTAACCCTAAACCTAACACTAATACGAATTCTAACCCTAACCCTAAACCTAGCACTAGCCCTAATTTTAACCCTATCACTAACACGAGCCTTAACCCTAGCCTTAACCTTAACCCTAAACTTGGCTCATGCCCTAATCCTAACCTTAACTGGACCATAAGCCTAGACCTAATTTTAACCCTAACGTAAACCTAGTCTAGCCCTAACCCTAAACCTAACACTAGTCATATTTCTAACGTAACCCTAAACCTAATTTTAAATTTGCACTAACACATACTCAAACCCCAAACTTCAAACAAAACCTAACCGTATAAGTAATGTTAACTCTAAAAGGGACTCTCACTCTACACATATTTCTATTTATAAACCAAACACAAACAGTACTTATAACCTTAATCCAAACACAAAACCTAATCATAACCTTCAAACTAGCACTACCGCTAATCTAAACCTAACCCTAGCACAAAACCTAAACCTAGACCGAACCCTTACCCTAACACTAGGTATAATTCTAACCCAAACCCTAACCCTAAAACTAACCCTATCACTAACATTATCTCTAGCTCTACCCGCATCTGAACCCTAAAACTAGGTGTAACCCTAACATTAACTCTAACGCTAACCATAACCCTAAAACTATCCTTAACCTTAACCCTAACCCTAACCCTAACTAACATTATCCCTAGCTCTCCCCTAACCCGAACCCTAATCCTAGCCCTAAACCAAACCCTAACCCTAACCCTAATCCTAAACCTACCCCTAACCCTAACACTAACCTTAACCCTAACCCTAACCCAATCCTAAAGCTAACCCTAACCCGAACCGTAACCCTACACCTAACCCTATCCCTCACGCTAACCCTAATCCTAACTATACCCCTAACCCTATCCCTAGTTCTAGCCCTAACCCTAACCTAACCCAAAACCTAGGACTACTTTTAGGCCTAATTTTAACACTAACCCTAACCCTAATTCTAATTCTAACCCTAACTCTAACCCTAGAACTACCCCTAAACATAATTCTATCTCTAACACAAGCCTTAACCATAGCCTTAACCCTAAAACTAAGTTAATTCTAATTCTAACCCTCACCCAAACCCTAGCACTAGCCCTAAAGGTAACCCTGTTTCTAACATGAGCCTTATCCCTTGCCTTAACCCTAACCCTAACGCTAACACTAGCACTAAAATTATCCCTATCTCTACCCGAACCCGAACACTAACCCTAGTTCTAACCCTAACCCTATCCCTAACCCTAACCCTAAACCTAAACCGATCCTTAACCATAACCCTAACCCTAACCCTTACCATAATCTTAACATAATCCCTAGCTCTACCTTAAAATGACCCTAACTGTACCCCTAAAACAAACCCTAACCCTAATCCTAACCCTAACCCTAGCCTTAACCCTACCCCTAACCCTAACCCTAACACTTGCCCTATCCCTAACCTAACTCTAACCCTATTTCTAACCCTAGTTTTAGCCCTAACTTAACCCGAACCCTAACACTAATTCTTATTCTAAACCTAACTCTAAACCTAGAACTAGCCCTGAACTTAACCCTACCTCTAACACAAGACTTAACCCTAGCCTTAACCCTAACCCTAAACCTGGCTCGTGACCTAATCCTAACCTTAACTCCAGCCATAAGCCTAGTTCTAATTTAAACCCTAACCTAACCCTAGTTCTAGACCAATCCCTAAACCTAACACTAATCATATTTCTAACGTGACACTAAACCTAATTTTAAACATGCACTAACACATACTCAAACCCCCTCTTCAAACAAAACCTAACCATAAAAGTAATGTTAACCCTAAAAGGGACTCTCACTCTACACTTATTTCTAATTATAAACCAAACACAAACAGTACCCATAACCTTACTCCAAACACAAAACCTAATTATAACCTTCAATCTAACACTAACCCTAATCTAAACCTAACGCTAGCACAAAACCTGAACCTAGATCAAAACCTAACCCTAACTCTAAACATAAACCTAGGTCTAATGCTAACCAAAACCCTAACCCTAACTTTAACCCTGACCTTAACATTATCTCTAGCTCTACCCGCATCCACACTCTAAACTTAGCAATACCCTAAACCTAACGCTAACCCTATCCCTAACTCTAACACTAAACCTAACCCTAACCCTATCCCTAACCTAATTCCTAATCCTAACCCTAGCTCTAACCCTAACCCTAACTCTAACCCTAACCCTATCCCTAAACCTAGCATAAGGCAATGCCCTAATCTTAACACAAACCTTAACCCTAATTCTAATTCTAACCCTAACCCTAAATCTAATTCTAACCCTAACCAAAACCCTAGCACTAGTCCTAAACATAACCCTATCTCTAAGACTAGCCTGAACCCTAGCCTTAACCCTAACCCTAACCCTAACACTACCGCTATCCCTAAACTTATTCTTAACCCTAACCCTATCCGTAACCCTAAACCTAACCCAATCCCTAACCCTAACCCTAACCTTAAAACGTACGCTAGGTCTAACCCTAACCCTATTTCTAACGCTAACACTTACCCAAACCCTAACCCTACCCTAACCCTATCCCTAACCCAAACCCTAACCCTAAACCTAACCCAAGCCCTAAACCTAGCCCTAGGCCCTACCCTAATCTTAACACTAACCCTAACCCTAATTCAAATCCTAACCCTAACCCTAACCCTAGGACTAGCCCTAAACTTAATCCTATCTTTAACATGAGCCTTAAACGGGCCTGAAACCTAAAACTAAACCTAACTCTAATTCTAACCCTAACCCAAACCCTAGAAATAGCCCTAAACGTAACCCTATCTCTAAGAGGAGCCTTAATCCTAGCCTTAACCCTAACCCTAACCCTAAACCTAACCCTAAACCTAGCGTAAACACTACCCATAACCCTTACCCTAAACCTAGCCCTAAACCTAACCCTAACCCTATCCCTAACCCTAAACATAACCCTAAACCTAAACCTAACATTAAAACTTACCTAGGTCTAACCTTAACCCTAACCCTAGACCGAACCCTAACTCTAACGCTAACCCTAACCCAAACTTAACCCTATCCCAAAACCTAATATATCCCTAGCTCTACTCTAACCCTATCCCTAATCCTAACCATATACCTAACCCTAAACCTAAATTTAAACCTTACCCTAGGTCTAAACCTAACCGTAACCCTAGCCCTAACACTAACCATAACCCTAACACTAACCCTAACCCTAACACTAACCCTAGTTCTAACCGTAACCCTAACCATAACCCTAGTACTAGGCCGAGAACTAACCGTAACCCTAACTCTACTCTAGCACTAGATCTAACCCTAACCAAACATAACACTAGCCCTAACCATAACCGTAACCCTAAAACTAACCCTAACCCTAGTCCTAGTACTAACCCTAATTCAAACTTAAACCTAACCCTTACCCTAAACCGCACCCTAACCCTAACCCTAACCCTAGCCCTAACCCTAACCCTAGTTCTAGCCCTAAACCTAACCCTAACCCGAAACATGGGACTAGGCCTAACCCTAATCTTAACCCTAACACTAACCCTAATTCTAACTCTAACCCTAACTCTAAACCTAGCACTAGCCCTAAACTTAATTCTATCTTTAACTCGAACCTTAACCCTACACTTAACCCTAAACCTAAGCCTAATTCTAATTCTAAACCTAACCAAAACCCTAGCACTAGCTCTAAACATAACCCTGTCTCTAACATGAGCCTTAACCTTGCCTTAACCCTAACCCTACCCTATCCCTAAACCAAACATATCCCTAGCTCTACGCTATCCCTATTTCTAACCCTAACCATAGCCCTAAACCTAACCCTAACACTAACACTAACCCTAACCCAAACCCTATCCCTAACCCTAGTTCTAACCGTACCTCTAACAGTAACCCTAGTACTAGGCCGAGAACTAAGCCTAATCCAAACTGTAACTCTAGCACAAGTTCTAACCCTAACCGAAAACCTAACACTTGCCCTAACCATAACCCTAACCCTAACACTAATCCTAACCCTCGTCCTAGTACTAACCCTAATTCTAAACCTAACCCTAACACTAAACCGAACCCTAAACCTAACCCTAACCCTAACCCTAGCACTAACCCTAACGGTAGTTCTAACCCTAACCCTAACCCTAACCCGAAACCTAGGACTAGGCCTAGCCCTAATCTTAACCCTAACCCTAACCCTAATTCTAATTCTAACCCTAACTCTAACCCTAGCACTAGCCCTAAACTTAATTCTATCTCTAACACGAGCCTTAACCCTACCCTTAACACTAAACCTAAGCCTAATTCTTACTCTAACCCTAACACAAACCCTAGCACTAGCCCTAAACGGAACCCTGTATCTTACATGAGCCTTAACCTTGCCTTAACCCTAATCCTAACCCTAACACTAGCCCTAAAATTATTCCTATTTCGACACGAACCCGAACCCAAACCCTAGTTCTAACCCTAACCCTAACTCTAAACCTAACCCTAACCCTAACCCTAAACCGATTCTTAACCATAACCCTAACCTTAACCCTTACCATAATCCTAACATTATTTCTAGCTCCTGCTAAAACCGAACCCTAACGGTAGCCCTAATACAAACCTTAACCCTAACCCTAGTCCTAAACCTAAACCTAACCCTAACCCTAAACCTAACCCTAACCCTAATGCTATCTCTAACCCACCCTAACCTAACCCTAACCCTAACCTTACAACTTACGCTACGTCTAACATTAACCCTATACCTAGCCCATATCCTATCCCACACCCTAACTGTAACCCTAACGATAACCCTAGCCCTAACCCTAACCCTAACCCTAACCCTAACCATAACCATAACCCTAACCCTAATCCTAACCCTAACCCTAACCCTAAGCCAAACCCTAACCTTAAAACTTACCTGGGTGTAGCCTTAACCCTAAACCTAACTCTAAATATAACCCTAGATCTAATCCTAATCCAAACCCTAACCCTAAACCTAACCCTAACCTTAACATTATCTATAGCTCTACCCGCATCCGAACCATAAACCTAGATCTAACCCTAACCCTAACACTAACCCTAACCCTAAACCTATCCTTAACCCTAACCATAGCCCTAACCCTAACCCTAAACTCACATTGTCCCTAGCTCTACCCTAACCCGAACCCTAACCCTATGCCTAACCCTAAAACAAACCCTATCACAAAACCTAACCCTAACCATAAACCAAACCCTAACCTCAAACCTTACCCTAGGTCTAGCCCTAACCCTAACCCTAGCCATAACCCTAACCATAACCCTAACCTTAACCATAACCCTAACCCGAACACTAGACCAAATATATCCCTATCTCTACCTGAAACCAAACCCAAACCCTAGTTCTAACCCTAACCCTAAACCTAACCCTATACCTAAACCCAACATTATCCCTAGCTCTACTCTAAACCGAACCCTAATACTATCCCTAACCTAACCCTAACCTTAAACCTTACCCTAGGTCTAACCCTAATCCTAACCATAGCCCTAACCCTAACACTAACCATTACCCTAAACCTAACCCTAATTCTAGTTCTAGCCCTAACCCTAACCTTAACCCTAACCCTAACCCTAACCCTAACCCTATACCTAACCCTAACCCTAACCCTAACCCTAAACTTAAACCTTACCCTAGGTGTAGCATTAACCCTAACCCTAAACCTAACCCTAACTCTAATCCTAACCCTAACCCTAGCCTAACCGAAACCCGAACCCTAAACCTAATTCTAACCCTAACCCTATCTCTAACCCTAACCCTAACCCTAACTTTAACCCCAACCCTAACCTTAAACCTTACCCTAGGTCTAGCCCTAACCCTGAATCTAGCCCTAATTCTAACCCTAACCCTAACCCTAAACCTAACGCTAACCATAACCCTAAACTTATCCCTAACCCTAACCCTAACCGTAACCCTAACCCTAACCTTGAACCTTACCCTAGGTCTAACGCTACCCCTAACCCTAACCCTCACCCTAACACTCACCCTAACCCTAACCCTAATTCTAACCATAAACCTAACATTATCTCTAGCTCTACCATAACCCGAACCCTAATTGTAGCCCTATGCCAAACTCTAACCCTAACCGAAAATGTAATCCTAACACTAGCCCTATCCGTAACCTAACTCTAACCCTATCCCTAACCCTAGGTTTAGCCTGAACCTTAACCCTTACCCTAACACTAATTCTAATTCTAACCCTAACCCTAACCCTAAAACTAGCCCTAAACTAAATCCTATCTCTAACACGAGCCTTAACCCTACCCTAAACCTGGTTCGTGCCCTAATCATAACCTTAATGCCAGCCCTAAGACTAGTCCTAATTTTAACCTTAACCTATCCCTAGTACTAGATTAAACCCTACACCTAACACTAATCATATTTCTAATGTAACCCTAAACCTAACTTTAAGCTTGCACTAACACATACTCAAACCACAATTTTGAAACCAATCCTAACCATAAAAGTAATGTTAACCCTAAAAAAGACCATCACTACACACTTACTTCTAATTATAAACCAAAAAAAAGCAGTACACATAACCCTAATCCAAACACAAAAACAAATCATAACCTTCAATCTAACATTACGCTAATCAAAACCTAACGCTAGTACAAAAACTAACCTTAACCCTAACCCTAAACCTAACCATAACCCTAACATTATCTCTAGGTCTACCCGAACCCGAACCCTAACCCTAGCCCTATCCCAAATCCTAACCCTAACTAACCCTAACCCTAACCCTAGCCCTAACCCTACACCTACCCCTAACCCTAACCCTAGCACTAACCCTAACCCTAACCCTAACCCTAACCCTAACACTAACCCTAACATTATTCCTAGCTCTACCCTAAACCGAACCCTAACACTAGCCCTAACCCAAACCCTAACCCTAACCTTAACCCTAACCCTAACTTTAACCCTAAACCTAACGCTATCCCTAACCCTAAACCTAACCCTAATCCTAACCCTAACCTTAAACCTTACCCTAGATCTAGCCATAACCCTAAACTTAGCCTTAACTCTAACCCTAACCCTAACCTTAACACTAACCCTAACGCTATCCCTAACCCTAACCCTAACCCTAACACTAACCTTAACATTATTCCTAGCTCTACCCTAAACAGAATTCTAACACTAGCCCTAACCCAAACCCTAACCCTAACCCTAACTGAAATTCTAATTCAAACCCTAACCCTAACCCTAACACTAACCCTAAACATAATCCTAAAATTATTTCTAGCTCTACCATAACCGAACCCTAATCGTAGTTCTAACCCAAACCCTAGCCCTAACCCTAACCCTTACCCTAATGCTAACCCTAATCTAACCCTATCCCTAACCCATAACCCGAGCCCCAACCTTTACCCTACTTCTAAAACTAACGCAAATATAACCCTGAACCTAACACTAGGCCTAGCCCTAATTTTAACACTAACCCTAACCCTAATTTTAACGCTAACCCTAACTCTAACTCTAGCACTAGTTCTAACACTAACCCAAACTCTAACACTAGCCCTAACCCTAACTCGAACCCTAGCCCTAACCCAATCCCTAACCCTAACCCTAAACTTAACCCTAATCCTAACCCTAACACTAACCCTAATCTTAAACCTTACCCTAGGTGTAGCCCTAACCCTAACCCTAGCCCTAAACCTAACCCAAATTCTAACCCTAACCCTAAAACTATCCCTAACCCTAACCCTAACCCTTTCCCTAACCCTAACCCTAAACCTAGACCTAACCCTAACCCTAATTCCTACCCTTACCCTAACTTTATATGTAACAGTAACCCTAACGCTAACACTGACCCTAAACTTAAACCTTACCCTAGGTCTAGCCCTAACCATAACCCTAACACTATCCCTAACTATAAACCTAAACCTAATTCTAACCCTAACCCTAAACCTAACATTATCCCTACCTCTACCCTAACCCGAAGCCTAACCCAAGCCCTAACCCAAATTCTAACCCTAACCCTAAACCTAACGCTAACCCTAACCCAAACCCGAAACCTAAACCTAGTTTTAACCCTAACCCTAACCCTAACCCTAACCCTATGCTTAACAATAACCCTAACCCTAACCCTAATTCTAAACCTAACATTTTCCCTAGCTCTATCCTAACCCTATTCCTAACCCTAATCCTAACCCTAACCCTAACCCTAAACCTTACCCTAGGTGTATCCTAACCCTAACCCTAACCCTAACATTATCCTTAAGTCTACCTTAACCCGATCCCTAATCCTAGCGCTTACCCAAACCCTAACCCTAACCCTAACCCTAACCCTAACCCTAATTCTAACCCTAACCCTAACATTATCCCTAGCTCTACCCGAACCCGAAACCTAACCCTAGTTCGAACCCTAACCCTAAACCTAACCCAAACCCTAAGCCGAAACCTAACCCTTATGCTAGCGCTAACCCTAACCCTAACCCTAACTCTAGTCCTAAACCTAACCCTAAACCTAACCCTCAACCTATCCCTTACCGAAACCCTAACTGTAACACTAACCTTAGCCCTAACCCTAACCCTAACCCTACCTTAATACTAGCCCTATCCAAAACCTAACCATAACCCTAACACTAAACCAAGCACTAGTTATAGACTTAACCATGTCTCTAACACGAGCATTAACCCTAGCCTTAACCCTAACCTAACCCTAAAACTAGCCCTAAACTGAGCCCTAACCCTAACACTAACTCTAACCCTAAAACTAGCCCTAACCATAACCCTAATTGGAGCCCTAGCTCTAACCCTAGCCCTAACCCTAATTTTAATTCTAACCCTAACCCTAACCCTAGCACTAGCCCTAAACTTAACCCTATCTGTATCATGAGTCTTAACCCTAGCCTTAACCCTAACCCTAAAACTAGCTTGCGCCCTAATCCTAACCTTAACTCCAGCCCTAACCCTAGCCCTAATCCTAACCCTAACCTAACACTAGTTCTAGCCCTAACCCTAAACCTAACACTAATCATATTTCTAATGTAACCCTAAACCTAACTTTCAACTTGCACTAACACATACTCAAACCCCAATCGTCAAACAAAACCTAACCATAACAGTATTGTTAACCCTAAAAGGGACTCTCACTCTACACTTATTTTTAATTATAAACCAAACACAAACAGTACCCATAACCTTAATCCCAACACAAAACCTAATCAAAATCTACAATTTAACACTAACGCTAATCTAAACGTATCGCTAGCACAAAACCTAAACCTAGACTGAACTGTAACCCTAACCCTTAACCTAACCTTGGGTCTAATCCTAACCCAAAACCTAACCCTAACGCTAACCCTAACCCTAACCCTAATTCTAACCCTAGCTCTACCCTAACCCGAAGCCTAACCCGAACCCTAACCCTAACCCTAACCCTAACCCTAACCCTAACCCTAACACTAACCCTAACCCTAACCTTAACCCTAACCCTAACCCTAACCCTAACCCCTAACCCTAACCCTAACCATAACCCTAACCCTAACCCTAAACCATAACCCAAACCTAAACCAAACCCTAACCCTAACACTAGCCCTAGCCCTAACCACTCGAACCCTAACACTACCCTAGGTTTAGCCCTAACCTTAACTCTAACCCTAACACTAATTCTAATTGTAAACCTAAAACTAAACCTAGCACTAGCCCTAAGCTTAACCCTATCCCTAAATTGAGCCTTAACCCTAGTTTAGCCCTAAAACTAACCTTAACTCCAACCCTAACCCTAGCCCCAATTCTAACCCTAACGCTAAACCTAACCCTAGGCCTAAACCTAACCCTAACCCTAACCCTAACTCTATCCTTTCCCTAACCCTAACCGTAACCCAAAACCTAACGCTATCCCTAAAACTAAACCTAGGACTAGTTCTAAACTTAACCTTATTTCTAACACGAGCCTTAAACGTACCCTTAACCCTAACCCTAACCCTAACACTAGCCTGAACCTTAACCCTAAATTTAACCTTAAAACTAAACCTAGTCCTAGTACTACCCCTAATCCTAACCCTAACCTTAGCCCTTTCCCTAGCCCTAACCCAAACCCTAAACCTAACACTAGCCCTAGCCATAACAAAACTCTAACCCTAAACCTAAGCCTAGGTTTAGCCCTAAATTTAACCCTATCTGTAACACGAGACTTAACCCTAGCCTTAACCCTATCTCTAAACATAGATCGTGCCCTAATTTTAACCTTAAATCCAGCCCTAAGCCTAGCCATAATCCTAACCCTAACCTAACATTAGTTCTAGCCCTAACCCTAAACCTAACACTAATCATATTTCTAACGTAACCCTAAACCTAACTTTCAACTTGCACTAACACATACTCAAACCCCAATGTTCAAACAAAACCTAACTATAAAAGTAATGTTAACCCTAAAAGAGACTCCTACACTACACTTCTTTCTAATTATAAACCAAAAACAGACAGTACCCATAACCTTTATTCAAACACAAAACCTAATCATAACATTCAATCTAACACTAACGATATTCTAAACCTAAGGCTAGCACAAAACCTAAACCTACACCAAACAATAACCCTAACCCTAAAATTTACCTAGGTCTAACCCTAACCCTAACCCTAACATTATCCCTAGCTCTACCAAACCCGAACCATAACCCTAGTTCTAACCCTAACCCTAACCCTAACCCTAACCCTAACCCTAACCCTAACTCTAACCCTAACCCTAACCCTAACCCTAACCCTAACCCAAACATAACCCTTACCCTAATCCTAACCCAAAAATTATCCCTAGCTCTACGCAAACCTGAAACCTAACCCTAGTTCTAACCCTATCCCTAATCCTAAACCTAACCCTAACCCTAACTCTAAACTTATTCTTAACAATAACCCTAATCCTAACCCTAATTCTAAAAATAACATTATCCCTAGCTCTACCCTAACCTGAAACCTAACCCTAGCAGTAACCCAAACCCTCACCCTAACCCTAACCCTAACCCTAACCCTAGCCCTAAACCTAACCCTAATCTTAACCCTAAACCTAACCCTAACCCTAACCCTAACCTTAACCCTAACCCTAAACCTGGCTCATGCCCTAATCCTAGCCTTAACTCCAGCCCTAAGCCTACCCTTAATCTTAACCCTAACCTAACCCTTCTTCTAGCTCTAACCCTAAACCTAACCCTAGGGCTAATCTAAACCTAAACCTAAATTTAACCCTAATACTAAACCTAACCCTAAACCTAACCCTAACAATATCCCTAGCTGTACTCTAACCCGAACCCTAACCCTAACCCTAACCCAAAATCTAACCCTAAACCTAACATTTGGCTTAACCCTAATCCTAACCCTAACCCTACTCCAAACTTAACCCTATCCCTAGCCCTAGTTCTAGCCCTAACTCTAACCCTAACTCTGGTACTGGGCCGAGCACTAACCCTAACCCTAACTCTATCTCTAGCTCTAGTTCTAACCCCAACCCTAACCCTAACCTTAACCCTAAATCTAGTCCTAGTACCAACCCTAACTCTAACCCTGACCCTAAACCTAGCTTTACCCCTAACCCTAACCCTAACCCTAACCCTAACCCTAACCCTAACCCTAATCCTAACATTATTTTTAGCTCTACCCTAATCCGAACCCTAACCAGAGCCCTAACTCAAACCCTAACCGTAACCCTAACCCTGACCCTAACCCTAACCGTAATCTTAGCACTAGGCCTAGCCATAATCTTAACCCCAACCTTAACCCTAATCTAATTCTAACCCTAACTTTAACCCTAGCACTAGCCCTAAACTTAACCCTAACTCTAAAACGAGCCTAAACCCTAGCCTGACCTTAAACCTAACCCTAATTCTAATTCTAACCCTAACCCTAACCCTAGCATTAGCCCTAAACTTAACCCTATCTGTAACATGAGCCTTAACCCAGCTTTAACACTAAACCTAAACCTGGCTCGTGCCCTAATTTGAACCTTAAATCCACTGCTTAGCCTAGCCCTATTTCTAATCCTAACCTCACCCTAGTTCTAGCCCTAACCCTAAACCTAACACTAATCATATTTCTAACGTAACCCTAAACATAACTTTCAACTTGCACTAACACATACTCAAACCCCAATCTTCAAACAAAACCTAACCATAAAAGTAATGTGAACCTTAAAAGAGACTCTCCCTCTAGACTTATTTCTAATTATAAAACAAACAGTACCCATAACCTTAATTCAAACAGAAAACCTAATCATAACCTTCAATCTAACACTAACGCTAATCCAAACCTAATGCTAGCACAAAACCTAAACCAAGACCAAACTCTAACCCTAACCCTAAACCTAACCCTACGTTGACGCTAACTCTAACCTAACCCTCACCCTCACCCTAACCCTAACCCTAACATTATCCCTAGCTCTACCCTAAACCGAATCCTAACACTAACACTAGCCCTAAACTTAGCCCTCACTTTAACCCTATACCTAAACCTAGTCCTAGTACTAACCCTAATCCTAACCCTTAACTTAGCCCTTTCCCTAGCCAAAACCAGAACACTACCCCTAACACTAGCCCTAGCATTAACCTAACTCGAATTCTAACCCTAACCTTAGGTTTAACCCTAACCTTAACCCTAACCCTAACACTAATTCTAATTCTAACCCTAACCCTAACACTAGCAATAGCCCTAAACTTCACCCTATCTCTAACACGAGCCTTAAGCCTAGCCTTAATCCTAACCCTAACCTAACCCTAGACCTAGCCCTAACCCTAAACCTAACCCTAGGTCAAACCTTAAACCTAACCTAAATTTAACCCTAACCCTAAACCTAAACGTACCCCTAACCCTAACAATATCCCTAGCTCTAAGGTAACCCGAACCCTAACCCTAGCCCCAACCCTAACACTAACCCTAACCCTAACCCTAGCCCTAACCCTAACCCTAACACTAACCCTAACCCTATCCTATCCCTAACATTATACTTGGCTCTACCCTAACCCGAACCGTAACCCTAGCCGTAACGCAAACCCTAACCCTAACGCTAACCATAAACCTAACCCTTACCCTAACCCTAACCCAAATCCTAACCCTAAACCTAACCCTAAACCTAAACTTAACACTAGGCCTGGCCTTAATCTTAATCCTAACCCTAACCCTAATTCAAATATTAACCCTAACCCTAACCCTAGCACTAGCCCTAAATTTAACCCTAACTCTAAAACGAGCCTTACCCTAGCCTTAAACCTAACCCTAACCCTAATTCTAATTCTAACCCTAACCCTAACATTAGCACTAGACCTAAACTTAACCCTATATATAACACGAGTCTTAACGCTAGCCTTAACCCTAACCCTAACCCTAACACTAGCCCTAACCTTAGCCCTATATTGAGCCCTAGCCCTAACCCTAACGCTAAACGTAACCCTAGTCCTAGACGTAACCCTAAGCTAACCTAACCTTAACCCTAACCCTAACCCTAGCTCTAATCCTAGACCTAACCTAACCCTAGTTCTAGCCCTAACCCTAAACTTAACACTAATCATATTTCTAATGTAACGCTAAACCTAAATTTCAAATTGCACTAACACATACTCAAACCCCCTCTTCAAACAAAACCTAACCATAAAAGTAATGTTAACCCTAAAAGGGACTCTCACTCTACACTTATTTCTAATTATAAACCAAACACAAACAGTACCCATAACCTTAATCCCAACACAAAACCTAATCATAACCTACAATCTAACACTAATGCTAATCTAAACCTATCGCTAGCACAAAACCTAAACCTAGACCGAACTGTAACACTAACCCTTAACAAAACCCTAGGTCTAATCCTAAACCAAACCCTAACCCTAACGCTAACCCTAACCCTAACCCTAACATTATCACTAGCTCTACCCGAACCAGAACCCTAACCCTAAGCCTAAACCTAACTCTAAACCTATCCTTAACCCTTACCCTATCCCTAACCCTAACCCTAACCCTAACCCGGACATTAACCCTAGCTCTACCTTAACCCGAACGCTAACCCTAGCCATAACGCAAACAATAACTCGAACTCTAACCCTAGCCCTAACCAAAAGCAAAACTCTAACCCTAATCCTAACCCTAACCCTAATCCTAACCCTACTTCTAACTCTAATCCTAACCCTAGCACTAACTCTAAACCTACGTATAGCCCTAATTTAAACCTATCCCTAACCGTAACCCGAGGTCTAACCCTAACCCTAACCTTAACCCTAGCACTTACCTTAACACTAACCCTAACCCTAACCTACCCTTAACCCTACCCTAACCCTAACACTAATTCTAAACCTACACCTTGCCCTAATATAACCCTAGCCCTAACCCTAATCCTTGCTCTAGCGCTTGCCCTAACACTACACCTAACACTAGCCCTAACCCAAACCTAACCCTAAACCTAAAACTAGCCCTAACCCTAAACCTAACCCTAATTCTAACCCTAACCCTAACGCTAGCACTAGCCCTAAACTAAACCCTATCTCTAACACGAGCCTTAGCCCTAACCATAAACCTGGCTCGTGCCCTAATCCTAACCTTGACTCCAGCCCTAAGCCTAGTTCTAATCCAAACCCAAACTTAACCCTAGTTTTAGCCCTAACCCTAAACCTAACACTAATGATATTTTTAACATAACCCTACACCTAATTTGAAACTTGCACTAACACATACTCAAACTCCAAACTTCAAACAAAACCAAACCATAAAAGTAATGTTAACCCTAACAGGGACTCTCACTCTACACTTATTTCTAATCATAAACCAAACACAAGCAGTACCCATAACCTTACTCCTAACAAAAAACGTAATCATAACCTTCAATCTAACACTAACATTAAGTTAAAGGCAATGCTAGCACAAAAGCTAAACCTAGACCGAACCCAAACCCTAACTCTAAAACTAACCCTAGGTCTAGACCTAATCATAACCCTAATCCTAACACAAACCCTAACCCTAACACACACCCTAACGTTATCCCTAGCTCTAACATAACCCGAACCCTCACACTAGCCCTTACTCTAACCCTAACCTTAACCCTAACCCTAACCCTAACCCTAACCCTAACCCTAACCCTAAACCTAAACCTAGCACTAGGCCTAGGCCTAATCCTAACCCTAACCCTAAACCTAACCGTAGCACTAACCCTAATCCTAACCCTAAACCTAGCACTCAGCCGAGCCCTAATGCTAACCCTAACTCTAACACTAGCACTAGCCCTATCCCTAAACCAAACCCTAACACTGGCCCTAATCTTAGCCCAAAACCTAACCCTAACCCTAAACCTAGTTTTAGTACTAACCCTAATTCTAACTCTAACCATAGCCCTAGCCCTAGCCCTACTCTAACCCTAACACTAAACGTAGCCCTAGCTCTAACCTAACTCTAACCCTAACCCTAACAGTAGGTTGAGCCCAAACCTTAAGCCTAACCCAAGCCAGATTTTTACTTCTAACCCTAACACTAACTCTAGCAATAGCCCTAAACTTAACCCTATCTCTAACACGAGCTTTAACCCTAACCCTAACACTAACTCTCACACTAGGCCTAACCCTAAACAAAAACCTAACACTAGCCCTTACCCTAGCGCTAACCCTAACCCTAATCCTAACCATAAACCTAGCCCTAACCCTAAACATAAGCCTAACCCTAACTCTAACCCTAACCTTAAACCTTACCCTAGGTGTAGCCCTAACCCTAACCGTAATGCTAACCCTAATTCTAAACCTAACCCTAACATTATCCCTACTCTACCATAAAGCGAACCCTAACCCTAGCCCTAACCCAAACCCTAAAACTACCCAAACCCAAACCCTAACCCTAAACCTAACCCTAACAGTAACTATAACCCTAAACCTTTTACTAGGCCTAGCCCTAATGTTAACCCTAACCCTAATCCTAACACTAGCCCTAAACTTAACCCTATCTCTAACACAAGCCTTAACCCTAGCCTTAAACTTAAACCTAACCCTAATTCTAATTCTAACCCTAACGCAAACCCTAGACTAGCCCTAAACTTAACCAAATATCTAATAGGAGCTTTAACCCTAGTCTTAACCCTAACCCTAACCCTAACCCTAACACTAGCCCTAACATTATCCCTAGCTCTACCCGAACCCGAATCCTAACCCTAGTTCTAACCCTAACCCTAAACCTAACCCTAACCCTAAACCTATCCTTAACCCTAACCCTAACCCTAACCCTAACCATAATCTTAACATTATCCCTAGCTCTACCCTAAACCGAACCCTAACCCTACCCCTAACCCAAACCCTAACCATAACCCTAACAATAACCCTAACCCTAGCACTAACCCTACCCCTAACCCTAGCCCTAATGCTAGCCCTAATCCTAAACCTAACCCTAAACCAAAACTTAACCCTAACCCTACCCTAACCCTAAACTTAGCACTAGCCCTAAACTTAACCCTATCTCTAACATGAGCCTTAGCCCTAGCCTAAACCCTAACCATAACCCTAACATTAGCCCTAACCTTAGCCATAACTTTAAGCCTAAAACTAAACCTAATCCTAGTAAGACAACGAATCGTAACCCTAACCTTAGCCAGTCCTTGACCTAACACTAGCCCAATCCTAACCTAACACTAACCCTAACCCTAACCATAAGTTTAGCCCTAATCTTAACCCGAACACTGACACTAATTCTAATTCTAACCCTAACCCAACCCTAGCACTAGCCCTAAACTTAACCCTATCTCTAACACTAGCCTTAACCCTAGCATTAAACCTAACTCTAAACCTGGCTCGTGCCCTAATTCTAATCTTAACTCCAGGCCTAAGCCAAGTCCTAATTATAACCCTAATCTAACCCTAGTTCTAGCCCTGACCGTAAACATAACACTAATCATTTTTCTAACCTAACCCTAAGCCTAACTTAAACTTGCACTAACAGATACTCAAACCCCAATCTTCAAACAAAACCTTACCATAAAAGTATTGTTAACCCGAAAAGGGACTCTCACTCTACACTTATTTCTAATTATAAATCAAACAAAAACAGTACCCGTAACCTTAATCCAAACACAAAACCTAATCATAACCTTCAATCTAACACTAACGCTAATCTAAACCGAATGCTAGCACAAAACCTAAACCTAGAGCAAACTGTAACCCTAACCCTAAACATAAACCTAGTTCTAATCCTAACCCAAACCCTAACGCTAACCCTAACCCTAACCCTAACATTATCTCTAGCTCTAACCGCATCCGAACCCTAAACCTAGTTCTAACCCTAACCCTAACTCTAACCATAACCCTAAAACAAACACTAAACCTATCCCAAACCCTAACCATAATCCAAAACCTAACTCTAACCCTAACCCTAACCCTAACCCTATCCCTAGCCCTAACCCTAACCCTAACCCTAACCTTAAACATTACTTATCCTAGGTCTAACCATAACTCTATCCCTAGGTTTAAACCTAACCCTAACGCTAACCCTAACCCTAACCCTAACCTTAACCCTAACGCCTAACCCTAACCCTAACCCTAACCCTAACCCTAACCCTAACCCT
>PVKZ01007090.1:0-26624 GCA_004027375.1 Macroglossus sobrinus | reverse complement strand
ATGGAGGGCAGGGAATTAGTTATATAGACTGGCGATTCGGACCACAAGAAGGGAGGAAGAAGGCGTGCATCCATGGGAGAGCTCACGACGTTCAATAGCATACTGTGAAGATGTGATTTTCTTAGTATGTGTCAACTAGAGGACTTTACTCTCACCCAAGTGTGTGTGTGTGTGTGTGTATGTATATATATATGTGTGTGTGTGTGTGTGTGTGTGTGTGTGTGTGTGTGTGTGTGTGTTCAGCATCACTTGAATCATCCTTGGGAGCAAATAAAATAATTACAGATGATATTATTCTCACACTGTATTTTCGCTTAACAAAATGAGTGACAGTCCTGGGCTTTTACCTGACAATAAAGATCACTGCGTTTCTCACAAAGATCCGTCATTCATCCCATTTGGGTCTGTTTTTGACATACACACCCTATCTATACCCTATGTCTGAATACTCCCAAATTATGTTACTAGACGGTGAAAATTCTTTCTAAAGGGTTTGAAATACCAAACACCTCACTTACATCAGGCTCAATCACCTGTATCACCATCACAATCAAACGGTTGTCCAACACACCTTAGATGCTTTCAAATATGTACTAAATAGTTTCCATTACGCCACTCCCAATTCATGAAACTACGCAGCATTTTGCAATGTTATCTATTGGCTGTATAGTTCTGCTTAAATTCTAAAGAACAGATTCAAACCAGGTCTCTGAATCATTCCATTCATTAACTGTCATGAGGAAAGGAGGAAGTCGGGACGCAGCTGGGTGTGCAAGTATCATTGGGGGCATTGGGATGGATGCTGTGGCCTCAAGCATCCTTTTTCTCGCCATTTACATATTTGTTTCAAAATCGCATCAAGGCAGATACCTCATTGGCTGGATGTGGTGAGGGAACTGGAGTCTGGTCGGGACTAGAAACTGGAGTCAGATCTCAGAGAGGGAGGGATCCCAGTTGAGGTGCTGACAGGTTAAGTCTGAACTCCAAAGCCCTTTGCCAAAAAAGAATGATAACAGTCTCAATGAAATCTCAAAGAAGATAAGCAGTAAATGTAAACTTGTAACAGTCCCTACAGTTATCCCTTCTTCATGGAAGAAGGTGATGTGAGTGTAAATCTCTCAGCGAAGTGCCTGACACATGGTCAAGTTCAAGACATCTTATATCATCACCGCCATCGCCATTATTACCATTATTGTTATTATTGTTTGTGTACTATCATCATTTAACTTCCCAGATGAGGAATCTAAAACTCAGATCTTCTCATTTCCATACCATTACTCTTTCCAAAACAGCTCATCACCTCTTGGTTAAAAATGTATATTATATATTTTGGTCATGTGTGTGTATGTATATGTGTGTCATGTATATGCCTTCATATTGCATTTCTCTCCTTTGTCTGTTACTGACAGAGTGGACACATGATTTAAAGTCTATGATTTTTCTTCCATTTATCTCTTTTACATGATCCTTGCATCTTAACTATGTGCTGAGCGTTGTTCTAAACACTTTCCATACAATAAAGCTCACCCGCTCTTCACAGCAACTGCGTGAAGAAGGTGTTAACTATTATCTGCATTCGATACGTGAAGAAGCAGAGGCATAAAGGGGTAATTAGCCAAACGAACACCATTAAATGGCAGGGCTCAGGTGACCTGGCTCCAAAAGCAATGGCCTCAGTGCGACATTAAAATCAGAAAATGCTACAGCCAAAATTAGAATTGAAAGTTTTAACGTGGCATCATTTGGAAGTGGACTGCGAAGGTTGCTCCTGTGTTCTGAATGGCTCTGAAATGTCCTCGTGGACATCCACGTAGGTGACAAACTCGTTCGTAATCACCTGAGCCTCGACTCGACCTGCACTACACACCTCAATTATCTTTTTCACAGTTGCTTTAAACGCTCATCTTTCCAGCAGTGCAATCTTTGTGTAAACTCATGTAAGCCTTTACTTTGCTTTATAACTTTACTGAGGCATTAATTCAACATTTCAGGAAATCTCAGCATTTTCCTAATACAATAACCCACACAGTACACCTGTATTAGTTGTGTAGGCGTGTCTAAATAGCCAACTGTATATGTCGATACAAACATTTGACTATAATTAGTTTGTCTTCCAGCATGGCCAAGCCTAAACATTCCTGTATCGAAATAAACATTATGTCATTGGTATAAATCACAGTAGTTTTCTCTTATTTCTCACTTATATTAGAATTAGGACATTATGTTTTAAAATGATATGGTAAGTAGGTTATAGTACCTACAAATTTTCTCTCGTAAATGATATAGTATGAAATATTTGTTATAAAAAGTGGCATACCAATGTTCCACGCATTGCCATGTATTTTTCTGATAATCCTGCACAAGACCTGTAGTTAAAGGAGGTGTTTGTGCATTCCTGCTGACTAGAAAAACTTTTAAAGCCTGTTTTCAGGGCTGTCCCGTGTGTCACCATAAATCAGGGAGGCAGCAATTCAACACCAGATCTCATCACACACCAAGTAAATGAAATGAAGGTCATGGTCACTCAATTTTAACTCAGATGCCTCCTAAGTTAGGCCTCTCTCCCAGATGGGCGTCACTTCCATTCTCCCTGCAATGAAGTTTTCTCCTTAAAACATTTTTATTTTGTGAATATTTACCCACAGACACTTGTCCTTTGTCCCTGTTTTCTGGGGAAGCCCTGTTTGTGTAGTAAGTACTTGGATGTATAATAAATATGTTTGGTGTGTGATAGCACCCAGGATATGAAACATTACCAGATTACAAAAACAAAGATTTGTAAAAGTTTTAAGACATTGAAGATCATTTACTAAATTATTGACAATATATTGTTTGAAAGACTTGGCTAAAAGTGCATATTTAAGGAGAAAGAGAGCCGAGGTGGGATCTCATAGGCTCTGAGCGAGCAGTGTGTATGCAACCTCGTCTTCACAGACACCCTTTGAAATCCACAGGATCTCTGCAGGTTGAAGGAGACAGTGTGACTCCAGGAGTGATGTGTGTGTCACAGGCACCCTGCTTCTCACAGGACCCCCGCCACAGTCTGAAGACAGGGCCGGGCATCCGTTCTTCCCTGTCCAACATGTGACTGATGAAACCCATTCTTCAAACAAAATGGCAAACGTGTACACATTCGAGCTTCAGACTTGCGGGCCTTCCAAAGTCAGATTATTAAAAAATAACCCAACTTTATCCACATATCGGTATGATTAACGAGCTGAAATAAAGATTAGCGCCGGTCCCATTGTGGTGGTTAATTTTATGTGTCAACTAGGACTAGACTAGGGGATGCCCAGGTAGCCGGCAAAATGTGATTTGTAGGTGCACCTGGGAGAGCCTTTCTAGAAGGCCTGAGCCTTTGATTCTGTGGGGTGGGTAAGGAGATCGCCTTCATTGCGTGGGCGGGGGGATCAACCCACGCGTTGGGCCTGAATAGAACGAAATGGTGAACCCTCTCTCTTCTTGAGCTGGAATGCCTGTCTTCTCCTGCCCTTGGACATCAGTGCCCCTGGTGTTCAGGCTTAGACCAGTAGCCCCCTGATTCTTAGGCCTTTGAATTTGGACTGAATTATACCACTGGCTTTCTTGGTTCTCCAGCTTGCAGACAGTGGATGGTGGGACTTCTCAGCCTCTATAAGGACATGAACAAATTGCTATCTTTAATCTCTTATCTCTATCTCTATCTCCATCTCTATCTATCTCTATCTCTATCTCTATCTATCTCTACCTCTACCTCTATCTCTACCTCTATCCCTATTTCTATCTATCCCTATTTCTATCTAATCTGTATCTGTATTTGTTTCTGCATCTGTATCTATATCTCATCGGTTCTGTTTCTCTAGAGAACTCTGACAAGTACAACCACCATCCAAACCGTAATTGCCTTTTGATGAAACACTTCAAAAGGTTGCACATCAAAACACAATTAAGCGCTTTCTGATTTCGTAACTAAAACAGCTGCTGTCTCAATACCATCACTGTAACACCTCACCCTGCTTTGTGTGTCACAGCACTCACACCTCTTCACTTTCGTAATGAAGACTTTTTTCGATTGTCGCCCCACATCCCTACCCAAACACATAAGGTTTCTGATGACAAGAATGTTTGCCTGTCACATCAGTTTCTAGATGTCCAAAGCTTACCCACAATGCCTGCCATAGAACAACATGTATTTGGTGAATAAATTACCTTACCTTACAGAGCAGCCGCATCTACCTATGTCTCGGTTTGGGGATAGGACTTCTCAAAAGTGAGTGACCCAAAAATGAGAACCTTCTCAGACTGATCTGAGAGATGAGGCTGCCCCAGATACCTTCCGATTTTTCACTGGAAGGAGTGGCAGCCCCCGCCAAAGTCCCTGGGATAATAAAGAAAGTCCCCGTTGTCCTTGCTGCCTGCCCAGGAAGTGGGATGTTATGCCCTGGATGTGGGATGTTATGCCCCAGATGGAGCGGTTCCCACCCCTTTCTGCAGTCGGATGGGAACATGGCCTCGGGCAGGAAAGTTCCCCTGTGAACGTTTTTGTTTTTAATTCAAGTCTATTGTAGAAGCCACTTGCCATGCATTCACCTGACATAAGACCTTTGGACATTGATGATTTTGTCTAATGCTGGACTTTGAAAACATCTAAGCTTTGATAAGAAATGGCCAGCTGACATTTTACTGGCTCTGTTTAATTCATACTTAGAGCTAAGACAGTTCATGATTCCAATTAATAAAATGACTCTATTTCAGGACACAAATAATACGAGCAGCGACGTTTGCTCAGAAAGGTGACTGTTTTTATTATATACTGATGCCATTTTATTATTAGTTATAGTATAAAAATTAAAAGATGGATCTTTAAAAAAGAAAAAATCTAATTTTATAAAAATAGTTTATTAGAAAGACTATTTAAAATATATGTAATATATTTAAATTTTGAACTAGATGATCTCATGGCATAAAGTGAAATATGAACAAACATCACAATTTTGGACTAATTGAAGTTTGGATAAATCACAAAACAATTTCAATGAAATGTCATTTCTGTGCTGTCAAGTACTTTAACAAATAGATAAGATGTTCCTTGGCAAAATTCTTTATATAGCATAGCTAATTCCCTCTGAATAGAAAGCACAAGTAAACATTAATTATCCTAATGTAATTAGGATAATTCTGTATGCCAAATTCATGAATAAATCAGTTTTCATTGTATACCTAAAGTTCCTAAAACCTTTAAATAAGGATTTTTGGGGTGGGGAGGGATTTCAATGTTTAGTACACTTCTCCTTCAAACTATCTGTCTTGAATCCAAAAGCTTCCAATTCTCCTTTCCTGCTACGTTTAAAATATAATTTCGGGTTTGTTACATTCTGTGGCTACTATCATATTTATATATTTTTAGTGTCCTCATACATCTTAAATTTTCCTTAATGTATACAAAACTATGTTAGAACCATCTATGTTTTAATATTATCTGCATTAATAAAGTTAATTTATCTAATATGGGCCCCTATTTGCAAAGTCAAGCACTGGGAAGCAAACACCAAAATGAACTATCGCAGGAATCTTTTCTTTGATTGAGCAATTAATGGCACAGGGAAAAGATCGCTCCATTGTAAGTCCAGGCATCTGCAAGCGAGGCTGGATAAGCAATCCCTTCCTTACGGATTCAGCTGGAAATATGATGCTGTATAAACCCCCAGCAAACAATCATAAATCTGGCGAGCATTCACTGTGTCTGTGAAGATGAAATGATTCTCCCCAGACAAGCTTTGGAAAATAATGTATTGATTTCTGATGGCAATTTATTGTTCTTTGAAATCAACTGTGCTTATACTGTGGCCTTAAATTATGGCCCTTCCTCTTTTCTTGCCAGGTTTTGGAATGCAAAATCAGAGAGCCAGAAAGCTTGAAAGAGGTCACTTCCAAAATACATGGAATTTAGATGGCTTTTTTTAGTCATAAAATGTCTCCTTTCTCTGGTCTTTCTTTTTTTAGTAGACTCACATTAAATGACTAAGTATGAGGCTTCCAACCAGAGGACCTCGGACCCATTAAAGCCCCTAAGACCCAGGCCTCCACTCTTCCCTGAACATCAAGTACCAGTGTCATCCAAGTGGGGACTTTGATGACTTGACGTTATACGTGTCCCACAAATAAGTATGTGAATTTGATTTGAGTCTTCATCCCCCCCAACAGAAAAAAGAAAAAGAAAAAAAGAAAAAAGAGAAAAGCTTTATAGGTTTTCTTTGTTTTGAAAGGGATCACCAGAAATTATTTCTGAGATCCTTATCCATCAATGTGAGCCTTTGAAAAACAGAAACCATTGGCCTCTGTTCTTTGAGATCATACAATGAGAAGCTACCTCCCAGATACAGTATTGGATTTCTTTCCTTCTTTCTTACCTTCTTAGAATGGGATCCATAGAAGCAGAGCCTGAGTCAAGAATTCAGGCACAAGTTTATTGAAATACTGAAAGAGAAGCACACATTCACCTCCCCTGGACTGAAAGCTGGAATGACATAGGTTAAGGCTTCTGTCATCAGACAGAACTTGAGCATGCAATCAGCACGGAAGGGAGAGGACACAACAGCGGACAGAGCTAGGCTCCCAGAAAAGCAACTCTAATTTGAGATGTTTTCATTATATAAACCAAAAACTAGATTCTTTTTTCTTTTCTACTTAGATCAATTAGAATGAGAATGTCTATCACTGGCACTCAAAAGTTTTAACTAGTGGAGACCTCAGGCTAACTCCTTGAGAATACCAGGCTGAGGAAGACTAAAAGAACCATCGAAACTTCTGTGAAGTGAGGCTCACTTGCCTTTTGGAAAATTCTACCTTATATCCTGCTAACAGGGCTAAATATTCTCCCACTGATCATGGATTACTAGTTATGTATTCCTGTTCATGTCTGCAAATATCTTAGGAAAAAAGTGAAGCTTTAAAATAAACCAAACTATAAGAACCATAGCAACAGAAGAGAAGGCAGTGAAAACAAGTTAGATAATGATGGTACTTGAGCAAAGAGATGCCAAGTGAAATGTGACCTAAAGCTGAAATTCCTTTTCTACACACAACTTTCTTTCTTTTTCTAATGAATCGTTCCAAATCTGACATACTTTCTGAAATTCACCACACTCCCACTCTTAATTATCCTAAATGCGGATCATTTCCATTCAGACCAGACACATGATACTGTATGACTTTTCTTAATATCCCTAATTTTAAATTGTGTATTGCCTATAAGTAAAAATCGAAGTGAATGCTTCTTGATGTGATCTTTCATGTCGATAATTACTTACGAACTAAAACAAAAGCAAAAACAATGGTTTCTAGATGAAGCTTGACCAGTCCCAAAATAGATAATAAGCAAAGCTACCAATTCTTGTAGATATAGTCGATTTGGAGAAGAAAAAAAGCAGCCACATTAAAGTACCATGTCAGTAATTCGTAGGGAGTTGAGGCAGAGATAAAACTGGTTGTAAGTTTCGTGACAATTCCCAACTCTCTCGTTATAAGTTTAACCTTTTATCTCCTAGTATCATGACATAAGTCATTATTTTATTTGAAATATGATTGACTATATTTTCTAAAGTAAGTGATAAAATAAAAAAATCTTTGGTACTCTACATCAGTGACTACTTATGGGTAATACATCTCAAAACCGACTTCAACAATACATCATGACAGAGAATCGCTCAGAGACTTTATAAGAGAATCCTCCCCAAGGTTCAAAACCAATTTTTGAAGGAAATCAAATCAAAATCTATCCATCACTCCCCTGTCGAAGCATTTATTGAAGACTGACTTATATGCTGGACCAGCAAAACTCAAAATTCTTTATAAAACCATTTATATTAATGGTATTATATCTCCATCAAGAAAAATATTATCCTGGCGTAATACTATCAGGGTCTCTGGCTGTGTTCTGTTTGCACTGAGTTTCTTCATGAAAATGCATAATATCCCGAGGGCAGAAACCTATCATGTTCAACAATGTATAGCCAGTACCTAGCAGGACGCCTGGCAAATAATAGGTGTGAAATAGTTATTGAATGAATGAATACACATCAGAACTGTCACCTAAATAATGGAAATAACCAGGTTGTTACTTTGTGATTCATCTACTATTACCACACCTGTAGAGCTAGTTCTTGCTGGTTCTACAAAGTTCTACCTTCACCAGAAAAGCAAGGTCTCCCTTCTCACCTCCATCTCCCTGACCCTCTCTCCTGAGGAATTTGAGCATGTGACATTGTAGAATGTGACTCTTCCAGTGACGGCCAATACGACTAACCCTGAGATCTTTCTCTTCCTTCTGTTTCTCACAACTGAATACTCGTTCTTTCTCTCTCCCATTTCTAGGACACCTGGTCTCTCCTAGCCCGCCAGCTTCTCCAGAATTTGAGTCTCCTGTTCTATCTTGCTTCATCCCTCCTCTGGCCTCCGAGAGAGAATCTGCCTCTCCAAGGATGCATCCCAATATTTACCTCATTGTTAGTCTTTTGGATTATTTGATGGTTTTTCTTCCATGTGGTCTTTGGGAGTGAGGTACACAGGCAACGAGCAGATTAATACATTGAGATATAACTCTACCTCATGTCGTTAACAATTTTTTCTTTATAGATAAGATTTCTAAAGGTGGCACAATTGTCCGTTATATGGAATTGTCATACTTTTTAAACAACATTTCTTAGTGTTGGGCATCATTTTAAAAATGGATTTTAAACAATTCTAAAAGAAATGTCTTTGTAATTAAATGTTTATGAATATCACCAATTATTTACCTGGGATATATTGTTAGGTGTGGAAATATTAGGCCAAAAGATTGGGACTTTTTCTAAGATGCAGTGCAGTCTGAGAGACACTAGATAACAGAATGTCACTTGTTGGATAGAGCCGTATAAAAAGTATGGAGATAATGTCACATAAACAAGGACTCACCGAAGATGCGTCTGCATATCTTGAGAATATTCTTTCTGGAAATGTTATTTTAGAGTGAGGGACTGTACTGCAATCCCTCAAATTATAATGGGTCAAATGCAATAGCATGTCGCCTAGCTGTTGGGGACAGTGTAACTGACAGAGTCTGTCATCTGCATCTCTCTGTTCACTAAGTAAGGGTCTCATTCTGGCAGGGAGCAGGACTGGAGTTGAGTGCCTTCTGCTGAGAGCACAGTTTTAATAAGGCAGGAATCCAACCTAACAAGCATCATATTTGCTGTATTTGGGGGACACACACAAGTCAGAGCTGTTTTATTTCCTGCCAGTTTCATTCCGAAAGCAAGCAAGTAGAATGCCTTTTCTTTTTGATGGGCATATGGAAAGCTTATGAATGCAATAATGAGAACTCTGTGTGCCCATTTGGACCAAAGGGAGTTATATAACTTCATTGCTTTTTTTTTTCTCTTGGTTAGAAGAACCCAGTGACTCTTTTCATTACCTCCTACCCGTGGCCACCTACTGCATCCCCTGAAATTTTCCCAGTGACACAAAGGCTGATGTTAATGTGCCTAGGTTTATAGCTTAGAAAATGAGGGCAATTTTACTTGATTGCTCCTTCAGGGCTTCCAAAAATACCATCTTCTTTATATGTATATTTAAAATCACAGGCCATTGGTTTCAGGATATTCCCATCTAAAATCACTATAGAATGTGTAGGGCCCAGCGCCAACGACAACATGGGGCCCTTCGTTCAAAAATTATCAAGAATTCCACAACAGCGATGACACACCAAGTGTGTTACACCAAGCTTGGGACCCTTCTAAGTGTGGGTTTCTGTGTGACCACAGAAATGCCCCTGTCTCAGAAAGATAAAGCATATTCTCACCTTCATCACAAAGTATCCCAGCAAGAATGGCCCTTTGCAGTAAAGGATGAGAGTCAAGAGACACTGAGTAAATTCATCCAGATTAAAGAATATGCTATAGATAATATGTTGAACCGTATAAAATTGCCAATATTTTTTAAAGCAACAAACACAGCTATTTTCTGTGGTGCAGCCTAATTCATGGTGTCATGGTAGTATATTTTCTTCAGGATTTAGTAACCTGTTGAGTTGGCACACCAAAAAGGAGAAGAGATGATGGTAGGGGTTGCCACACATGGGCTCTTTTTATATTTGATAGTTGTAGTAAGATAACTTGTATAATAACAAATATTGGAGAGGATGTAGAGAAAAAGGAACCCTCATACACTACTGGTGGGACTGCAAATTGGTAACAGCCACTATGGAAAACAGTATGGAGGTTCCTCAAAAACTAAGAATTGATCTTCCATATGATCCAGCAATCCCTCTAGTGGGTATTTACCCCCAAAGATTTAAACACCCATATCAGAAAAGATATTTGCACACCGATGTTCATAGCAGTATTATTCATAGTGGCCAGGACATGGAAACAACTGAAGTGTCCTACAATAGATGATTGGATAAAAAAGTTATGGTACATATATACAATGGAATATCACTCAGCCATAAGAAGAGATGAAATACTGCCATTTGTAACAACATGGATGGACCTTGAGATAATCATGCTAAGCAAAATAAGTCAGACAGGAAATGTTGAAAATCACATGATATCACTTATATGTGGGATATAATCCTAAAAGCAACAAATGAACAGAACAGAGACTCGTGGACATGGACTATAGACTAGTGGTTAACAGAGGGGGTGAGAGAGGGTGGGGGAGGTAGGCAAGGTAGTAAGGGTTAAATATAGGGGAGTAGGGGGAGGGTGAAGTGGGTAAAGGGGATCAAATATATGGTAGCTGAAGGAAACTGGACTTTGCTTGGTAAACACACAATAGACTATACAGATGTCAAATGATAATGTACACCCAAAAACTATATAATTGTATTAGCCAATGTTACCCCAATAAACTTAATTTTTAAAAAATTTAAAAATAAATAAATAAGAGATAACTTGTATTGCTATGCATGTGTGTGTGTTCATAAAAGTTATATCTCTACATTGCAGATACCTGGAAAATTTTATAAAATTATTTTCAAAATAAGCACAGTTATACATTAATACTATCACTGTTAAAATTTTGGTTTTCATTCCAATATTTTGTTAGGTGAATGGATATGTGAATGGGTGGGTAGATGGATGGATGGACAGATGGATGGATGGAAGAATGGATGAGGAGGTTGGTGGATGGATGATGAACGTGTGGATGAATGATAGATTAATAGTTGGATAGATGAATGGATGGATGATGAATGGATAAACAGACACATACATACAAGCACAGATACATTGATACATCAGTAGATGAATTTTATTACAACATTGAATCATACATGTGGGCAGTCTTTTTTTCTTTTTTTTTTTCATCAGTTGTGATGCTGTGACATTTATATACATCCACAGTCACTAAGATGAGATTTTGAATTGCAGACTATTTCATTATATGAAATCTCCATAATTTATTTAGTCATTTCCCAATTTTTGGACATCATTTTTAAACTATTCTAAGCAAAGCTGATGTGAACATTCTTCTATTTAAATTTGTTGGGCACATCATGGATTACTTCTAAGCTAAATTCCTAGACATGTAATTGCTGCTTCCAAAAGCTGGATGGTTTTAAAGTTGTTGATGATGCCTCTGAGGTGGTGAGACGAATTCCCAGTCCCAGCATCAGGGCAGGGGAGCACCCTTCTGCATTGTCCTGCATCTTTGGGAAGCAACAGCATCTCTTGTTGGTTTCTTCTTTTCAAATACATAAATGAAATGGGAAGACAGTCTCAATGTGGGAGGTGCAATAATGCACAATAAAGTGGTCCATCTCCCCTCAGTCTTACTCTCCCCTACCACACATACACACCAGCCCTCACCTGGCACTGAGATTCTCACCCCAGAGATAGCTGCTATTGCACAAGCTGGTGCACAAGTATTTGGATGTTTTCTGTGCAATTACAGTCATGTTTATGTCCAGAAACACATACTTTTTACACCATTGTGATCTCACTACTTCCATTGTATTGCAGTGTGATAGTTTTCATTTGACAGTATATCTTTGATAATCTTTTGTGTCAGTAAAACTTCTTATATGTCATTCTTTTGCAATGTCCAACCGCATTCCATACTGTGGACGAACCATAAATGAGGTATCAATCGCCTTATGGACTGTTTGACATTGTGATTATATTTGTTCATCTGTTCACCATCGATCTGACACCCCACAGAAAGGTAAACTCCACAAGATCAGGGTTATTGCACATCTTGTCTGTTCCAAATTTCCATAAGCTGTACCCTTTGTGTGCGCTCAAATTACCTTTCCCAAAGGAAGGAATGAAGGCATTTAGAAAGAAAGGCGACATTTAGATTTTTCTCTGCTGCTGCAGTGGACACACTTGAACACACATCTCTACCTGCAGATGTGAGAATCTCTTAAAAATAGCATAGAAGAGGAAAATGAGTAGTGTGCTTGAGATGAAAACCCAGACTGTGTGCTCCTATGATGTGACACTAAACTAAGATCAGCAAGACATCACAGAGGACAGATTAGAATGAACAGCATCTCTTCATTTCACACTGGAAGAGTCAGTCATTTTGCCCATTTAGAAGAAGACTGTCGTTGCTATTAAATACGGGGCCATTCAGCTACAATTAGGGTTCCTGAAATCTAAAATCTTGAACTAGGAGTTCATTCTTCCTCCCCCATTTTATGGTTGAAGGGTCCAGGCACCAAGAAATGTGCTACAGTCATAGGTAATCATTAATCTTATAACTGCTCAAAGAAACAAGGATTTAGTAGCCAAGAATGTTAAATAAATCATGATAGATGATTAGATTAGATTAGATTAGATAGCTAGATAGATGATAGATTGATGATAGACAGATGATATAAACAGATGACATAGATAGATGATATAGATAGATGATGACAGGTGCTGATTGATAGATAGATAATAGCTAGAGATAGACAGACAGACAAAGGAAGGAGAATCTGATCATTATGAAAGAAACGTGTTTATGACCAGGAGCTAAATGCAGGAACGATTAGTCTTCTACCGATCTCCAACAAAATCGTGCCCTGGATATTTGCATGCAGCTGTGTCTGTATTTCAAGTTAACATTTGCCCTCAAATCTTCCTCCAGTTTCCCTTGACAGCAAAGGAACCTAAATGCACAGCTGAATAAGCCTCCTTTAAGGTTCCTTTTAGGGAGATTATACCTTTCCAGTTAGAAATAAATTTCCTCACCTTGTTTGCTATTACTTAGACCTTTCTGCAAATCCAGTGCTTTCACACGTCTTACAATAATGGAGCTAAGACATTTGTGGCAAAAGAAGATTGCCATTACCTTTTCTCCCTCAATTCTTTCTCCTCACTAAATTCCATGTGGAGAAAATCACGCTCATCAAGCCAAGGAGAGAGCATTAGAGAAAGCACAGGTGAGTCGAGTCACGTGTCCGCCCGCACACAGGTGCACATTCCTCCCGACCTGCGTCGCATACTAAGGGCAAGAGCTGAGCCTTTTACAATGTGACCCGCTGGAAGATGGCATGGGGAGGGTAACTACAGTGCTTTTGTTCAGAAGGAACCTTGGTCCTAAAGTCAGAGAAGAAACACTTTAAGTTCTTTGAGAGCAATGGCTCTCAGCAGGGGCAATGTCATCGCTTAGAAGGGCATTTTGAAAATGCCCTGTGGACATTTTTATTGCTGTAATATTGAGGGGGCACTGCTGGGTGGGTCAAGGATGCTCGATGTCCTCTGAAACACTGGACAGTCCTGACCTAATCAAAGGTCGTTTCCACGTCTACCTGACTTTTGAATAGCACCATTGAACATAAACAATATATTTTTGGATGATTTTAATAACAGTGAATTGTTCAGGAATGAAATTCTCATGTAATGTTTCCTTAATTTTGTTAAGGAGGCGTATCTTTTGTTAGAAACTTTCCCAAAATTCAGTTGCTCCTCATTTTGGAAAATCACATTCAAATGACACCACTTGGTACTGGCGTAATCCATATGACCCATCTGAATCAGTCTGGATTTGTAACCATTACAAACACTATTATTCTATGTAGATGTGCAGGGGAGAGCACAGACATGCTCTGGAAGGTACGTGCTGCTTGATGGATGCGTGGATCTGTCCACCCATCTCTGCACCAGCCCTGGACCATCTCTGCTTTCTCTGCCAATACTGTTTCATGAGTGAGAAACCAATTTGTCTTCACTGATCTGCTTTGTTATAGCTATAATAGAATGTACCCTAAGCATTAAACAACCTTCAGATAATATGAACTTGTTTGCATCACTGCTACTGAACTCCTTATCACCTTAGAATCTTCAGCACTTCCTGTGTTGCCCGTGCTTATGTGATTTGGATGTTTTTGTGAAACTGGAAGGCAGGGCTGCATTCCCACCTGGGCTAGACGAGATGTGGGACTGAGACACCTGTTGTGGAAGTAAAAGCTTGTAGAGTTGTCCATGAGTCTGCCCCCAGCCAGGACTGATCTCTAGTGATCAAGTTCAAAGATATCCAGACAAGAATTTGGATGTCTGCAAGGCTCGAAATAAGAATTTGAGCTGCACTGGTCGGTTGAATTACATGAAATTGCTGAGATGCAGTCACACTGAACCTAAAAATCTCAATCTTTGGTTTCACTCGGACACAGAGCAAGCATCTGGCAGTGCCTACCTGGCATTTGATTTAGAGAAAATTTGAACTTACCAGTAATCGGTTCTGTTGGGCCATCATAGATGAAATGAATCAACTATGTCCTATTTTTCTTTGTCTATCCAGCACATAACACAAAACCAAGAACACAATAGGTACTCAATAAATATTTAATTCATGAATTCAGTGAGTAATGATGGATGGACTCCATGAACCCAGAAGGATTTGAGAAGAATCAAGACAAATAATGCATGATGAATTTGTAGAATTCATTTAAACATTGGGGAATTGGATGAGTGTGGACAGAGGGGGCTTGGATGGTATGAGTTTTTTAAGTCATACCTTATATGGGAATGTTTGGTAAATGTCAAAAAATTAACATCTAAAATGGATCTATCTAAAACCTTCATCTGCAAGTTTAGAAGCTCATGAAGGTCACATATGACACTATTATTCTAGAATGACTCGTTAAAAATAGGAACTGTCCTACAAGTGTCCTGTTTTCAAGCCCAGTGTCCTTTATGATTACTCGTTTTGCCTATTGTTTTGGCTTATTGTGAAGTCAACTAATTTCATGGTGATGGTAAAAAGAAATAAACTGAAATAGTATTTATATCCACGTGGCTTCATCAGAACATAATATGGAATTATAGAATCATCTCAGTGCTATCGGCAATAAATGAGAACAGAAATGAGCCTTGGTTAACCTGCTTTCTTTTTCCTTGGAGAAGAAAGAAAATAAACTCAGTATAGAAATGAAAATAGAAAAAGCAAGCCACGTAGATGGAGCATTCTAGAAAAAATAAAGCAATGGCTTTTTATAGGAATCTGGCCAGTACGTTATAGTAACAATAAGAAGTCAGTATGGCTGGAGCAGAATGAAGTAACAGGAAGGTAGTTGGGAGAGAAAGAGTGTGTGTGTGTGTGTGTGTGTGTGAGAGAGAGAGAGAGAGAGAGAGAGAGAGATGGAGAGAGAAAGAGAGAGAGGGAGAGCCCGCCACAGAACGGACTGTTAGCCTTTTAAGAACCTTGGCTTTTTCTCTGAGATGAGAAGTTATTGCTTAAGACTTTAAAGATTATTCCACCTACTTCATAGTCAGGAAAGCAAACACATCTCCAAGTGAGAGATTAAAGGGAGAAGGACAGACAATAGGATGGAGGGAAGTCAGGGATAAAGTAAGTGTCTTGACAGAGTAATTGTTGCTTCGCTATTTTCCTCCCTTTGCTTACTTTTCCCCAACTAAAATTCAATGCCATCGTTTTTCAACGCGTTTAATCACGTCCTTTTATTTCCTCATTACAATCAAGCAAGTGCTCGTATTAAGAGTATAGGATGATAAAAATAACAGAAAGAATGTAGGGTTTTTTTTTTTTTTAAGTACAAAAATGTGGCTCTGTTTTTGGACCCATTCATTTGGGTTAATCTTGATTATAGTTCCTTAGTGAGAAAGTTAAATACTTCTGAGGGGAAGAAAGGACTGTATATTTGAATATAACTCATTGGATGAGGGTGGTTCAACAGACTATTATTTCTACATCAGGTCAACACATGCAACTGAAATCTTTACTCCCAGCAATCAATGTTTTAACCTCTCAAGGAAATTTTCCTGTGCAAAGGAGTAATTATATATAATCAGATTTAATTACGTTAAGTGAAATGAGATGCAACATCCATGCCAATTAAGCTAGCAAGTTGCTTGCCTGGCTTCTGTGAGTGTGTTGGCAAGGGTCCCTCCAGCCGCCAAGGACAGTTCTGTCCGAGGCCATCTCTCAGACAACAGGAAGATGGAACGATCTTTCAGGTTGAAGACAATATGACAAAGCATCCATCCTAGATCTCAGCCAGCTGTTTTTATTCCAAGGGACGGTCCCTCGCTACTTTGATGCCAAATTTTCAGTGCTGGGATTGCTCTCTTGGAATTCACATATCAGGTGACACGCTGCTTAATGTTACAGCCGTTAGAATAAGAATCTGAATTGCTCCAACTTCTCAAAAACTGGGCTCATTTTTTTTCTTTTTCTTTTTTTTTTTTTGACATATTCATGGGTGGAGCAACAATGTATCCTATCTTTTGACGTTCAGCTTTATCTGCAAGCCAAAAAGACCACAAAGGTCGCCTTCAACCCGATGATTCTAGAATTCTAAAACTATTTACCGTAAAAGATCATTACACCATGATCTCAGTACTTGGAGCTGGCCCAAACAGCAGCCTCAAAAAGCCAGAAAAAGTAGACGACTTTGTAGAAAGATCACTCTGAAGAAAATAAATTCGGCCTCGCTGGCTTAGCAGGCTCATTTAGCAGCGGGAGGAGGTGAGGTAGTCAAGAATCAGAACTGGTTTTGTATCTGCTCTCGGTTTCCATGAACAACTGTAGGGCGTAAAGGATGGAGTGAATGGCTGGGTTTATCTTCGTAGAAGGTACAGCTTTGCCTTCCTTTGATGGCGTGGGTGGACGCAGATGGGTGAGGAAGCAGTTGTTAGAGACCTCTGCGGGGATCTGCCTTTGATCTGTGGGCTCCTGCCCTCTGGCTGTAGGGCTGACTGGGCCTGGCTCCCTGTGGCATAGCAGGCTCTGAATTCCACCTGATTTAACATGGGCTCCATCTGCATCGTTCTCGTGCCTCTTTCCTGTATTAAATAGCACTCACATAGGTCTTTCCTAAAAGCTAAGTGGTGAACTGTGAGCTTCCCCAAAGTGGGAGGCACCTGTGCCAGGGATGGAGGGGGGCATGGCATGCCAGAGCCTCTGCAGAGGGGGTGTGCCCTCTGGAAGCTGCATCTTTGTTTTGACCTGGCCATTTCACAGCTCTGCAGAAATAGAAGCCAACTTGTAGAAAACTGACAGCAATGCGAGCGAACATTGTTTGTCCCTGCACAGACAAAACATGTCCACAGCAGAGGACAATTCCCCTCCCCATTGTAGAAAAACCCAGCTTTTGCATTGTGAATCTTATTTGTAAAATTATTTCAGTAAAAGTATCCCTCATCGATACAAGAACCATACTTTGAATTCTCCTTTGAAGCAGTTGTAAAATCTATCAGCTGTCTCCTTAATGATTTCAGTAAACTCTTTGGCAGGTGTTTATTTTATATCTGTATGGCTATTACCTTTTGTTTTGTTTGTTTGTTTGTTTTTTGAACATTATCCTTTAACACCCGGTGACCTGCTTGAAACAAATCGACAGAAAGAGGGACATAAAGGAAGGAGAGACATAAGTTACTCTTGTCACACCTGCTTGTTCTTTCCTCTTTCCGGTCACACGCACAGTTTAGAGATGACATGACATTTGGATGCTATGGCTTTGAACTTAGGACGTGAAGTCTATTTACTTCGGGATTTTCCTTTCTGGTTCTCGAGGCTAATTTTCCTCTGAACTCAGCTCTCAGCAAGTGGATGGATTCCTCCTTGGTGGTTGACAAGAGCATTTTCCCCCAGAGAGTAATTGTAAAGACCATTTGTGTTCTTTTTTTGCATAAAGATGACAGCATTGAATAGAATTTGCATATGCATTCATCTGCCATGCTTGAACTGAAATACCACACTTCAAAATCCCAATTCAACCAATTTTGAGCGGCTGTCCAAAATCTGCTGCTGAGCCTGTCAGTTCTCTTCTCAGACGACATCTAAGGTTTCCGCCATCATCTGCCAAGCAGATTCCAAATAACCGAATCTCGACGCAGAATCCTTCAGCACCCGGCCTGCTGCACCTGCCTGCCTCTGTGCGCATGCGCCCTCCAAAGGCCCCATCTCGTTTCGAAACTTAAATGGTGATTTCCGTGTCCCTTCCATGGGGCTGTGTCCTCCACCATGAGACTCCGCCGTTTCTCTGCCTTTTGACCAGACACAACATTTGCAGGACGCAAGGCATAAGAAGAATGTGGAGAGTCTTCAAAATTATGAAGACTGTCAAAATTATGAAGACTCTCAAGATGGCAAAAGCAAGGCGCTGAGGACTCCTCCCTTCACTTCCCCTCTCTGGGAGGTTGACAGAGTTCTCACCAGGTCAAGCAGCTGACTCAGTGTTGTCTCTTCAGGACGTTGTATTGGTGATATTTGGAAGTCTAACTGTTGGACAAGCTGCCACCTCCTTTGGGAAGCCCTCCAGGTGTGTCCTCGGGGAAATCCAAGAGCTTTTCATTAGGTCCCACGCGGATCAGTCTTTCCTGGAGGTCCCTGGTGAGGAGTCCTGAACTCAGCTGAGCACGCTGAGGGCAGATGATGCTTATCATGGGTTGGTACCCAACTCTATGCCTGATGCATATGGATGCTCAGTGTGGAGTGTAGGAATGAAGAGAAATAATATGGCATGGCGATAAAGATCCTATAGGGGGAAAAATGGATGATTCAGTGGAAAACAGTGTAAGGTCTAGAGCAAAGCCTTCTGGATTACCTAACTCTGCTTCTAAGAGGCTATCTACGGCTCTGTAAATTGGAGATGACTAATGGCAATAATTCTGTTATCAAAGAAAACTGACAGCAACGAAAAATAATTCTTAGGTACGGGCATCAAACGTCGTTCAGTAAAAGTCCAGTGGAGCGCTCACCCCACTGCAGAAAAGCCGGGGTTACCTTTATCTGCACCTTCGTTTCAAGCCTCCTGACGTACAGATGGCTGGTGTTTCTATTTTCCTTTGAATCGGTTTTAATGGTTCGGCTTCCATGTTTAATAAATGAGCTCAATAAAAAATGTTAACAGGCATACCTTTTCTATTTGTATGAAAATCGTGATTTTTATCTTTTTAAAATTAGCCTTTAATATAGAAACTTTACAAAAAAAAACCCTAAACCCATAGAGATGGGTGGTGGCCAGAGGTGAAAATTGGGGTGGGGTTCGGGAAGGGGATTGGGCTGAAAGTCCTCAAAAAGTACGAACCTCCAGTTACAAAATCAATGAGTTCTGGGCATATAAAGTACAGTGTGGCGACTATAGTTAAGAATACTGTATATTTGAAAATTGCTAAGGTAGTAAATATTAAAAGTTCTCGTCACAAGGAGAAAAAGGTGTCGCTGGGAGGGCATGGGTGTTATGGCGGGCATCATTGTGCGATGTGTACATATATCGAATCATTATGTTGAACACCTCATATAATGTTGCACGTCAACGATAACTCCATAAGATGGAAAAGTAAACCAATAAAATCATCTTTTAACAAGGCCTAATTCTGCGATAACAAATGCGATTCGCGTTTTAAAAGGAAGGAGAGAAGGGAGGGAGGGAAGGAGGTGGGGCAGAAGGAGGTCAAGATGGCTTCGTCAGGGTGCCCTCAGCTCCACTAAGCTCCAGGCAGGTTTCTTCCTTACAGTCCTGCCCCCAACCACCCACACTTCTCTCTCCTTAGAGCATTTCCTCTAGAAAACTTGTAAATTCTTTCTCTGCCCCTTTGAGATGTAAATCTCCTCGGAGCCTCTTGCCAGGTTTACAGCCCAGGGCTGTCTTTTTTCAAGGACCTTCGAGCCATTGCTTTGAAATGTAATCATCAAGAAAGATAGGCTGAGTGAAATAAGCAGGCCACAGAAGGACAAATACTGCTGATTCCAGGATGTGAGGTCCCTGGGATGGTCCGAGTTATGGAGACAGCAGAATGGTGGTTGCCAGGGGCTGGGGGAGAGAGGCATGGGATGGGGGAGGGGGCTGCTCAAAGGGCAGAAAGACCCAGCTAGGTAAGATGGGTGCCCTCCAGAGATCTGTTCTACAGCGCTGTGCCCGTCTTTACGAAACTGTGCACTTACATTTTTATTAAAAAATCTCAAATTAAGTGTTCTTACCCAAATTAAGAATGGAAGAGGGAGGAAAAAACCAGGGCCCCTGTCTCCCAGTCTCCGTGAGAGGTTGGGAACCTGACTTCCATAAGCATCATCAGTGAACAGCCCCTGTCCCCAACCAGCTCACCGGGCACTTAAACACTGTCCCCACCCTGCCTCAGTGGTGTGGTGTTCAGTCTCTCTCCCCCGTAAAACCTGTCTCGAATACTCTCCCTTGCCTGCTTACCTCAGCCCAAATGCATTCTTTTCTTTGACAAGGGAGGGAAGAGGGAAATGAATTTAAAAAAAATTTTTTTTTGAAATCCTCAGCAACAGAATCTCAATCCCATTGTACAGATAAAAACGGGGCCTTAACAGTGAGTTTAATTCATTTGCACCCGAGGACCTACATTCCAATCTTCAGGTTTGCCTAAGCTCTGTGCTTTCTGCATCCTCTCCATTCTTGATTCTGTGCTCCACAGAACAGTCTGAGCAGAAGCATCAACTTGTAAGAGCCGGTTCTCAGTTTTGGAGTGTACTTTATTCCCCAGAAATCCCCCCCAGGCCGGGTCGTCCATGGCCTCCCCCAACAGGTATGCCAGGGGCCATGTAGCTGCTTTTCTTCACCTCTTAGTTTCTGAGTCTGGTATGTCCACAGGAGGGCAGAGGATGAAACATCTTGAGTTGTCAGTGACAGCCACAGATCTGCTTTGCCCGGGAGCAGACCTCAGGATTGGTATTCCGGCCACGTGTGGAAGCTAACAGCGCATCAGAAACATGACAGTGATTGCAAACGGCTCTGTAAAATATTTATTCAACATTAGCTTGCAATGAGCACTCCCATTAAGTAGTGGGACAGGCAGATCTCTGGCTCCAAAGAAGGAGAAAAACAGCGTGGGCATGAAAATATTAGGAGTCGATTTAATTTTCTGAATTTTTAAATCGCAGAGGATATGCACCGAACGCTCAAAATTAGAACGACTGTTACATTTGTAATCACTAAAGAAAGAAAATAAGGGATGAGATCAGCGGTTTGGAGGTGTAATTCTCCAAATCTAGTTTTATCTTGGCAAGGAGGGAGAGACGATGAAAGATAGTTCATATCTGGAAATTAACCTAAGGATTTCAGGTAAATTGAAATTCAATGCAGACAAACTATTTTTTTCTAAGAAAATGCTGTTTGGGAGAAAAATAAGATATTTTCTTTTGGGGAGAAGATTATTGACTCATTTAACAAATATATATTGGGGACTTACATGGCTAGGTGCTGTGGTGCAATATTTTTAAAAAATGATATTGATTTACGGTATAGCACAAAAAGGCAGCTATTAATAAAAATTATCGCACAAATAAATATTTAAATACAGGGCCCTGTAAGAAAACAATTTGTCTCTTTCACAGCACACAACCAAAGAGAGTTTGACCTCTAGTGATTCTCAGATGAAGATAATAAAAACGGCTACAGGTGATGTAGGAGACAGGATACGCATATTGGAAGCTTAAATTGGAGAAATGCAAAGTGGCTACACCGAGCCATGATTTACAGACCAGATTAAGGTTTCTGATTTTTTTTGGTCCAAGGGCCATGGGGAGTCGTGGAGGAGGTTCACGGAGCTGTCTTTTACAAAGCTCATTCTGGCTGCTGTTTGGATAATGGTTCCAGAGTAGCTGAAGCCAGTTCCTCTGGGAATTAGTGATGGAGCTGGTCAGGTGAGAGATGCCACTACTTTAGTCAGAATGGTAGCCATGGATACAGAGCGAGATTAACAGATGTGAGTCATATTGGGGGGGAGGGGAAGGGTATTTAAATTAGCACCTATTAAACCAGTCTATCAAAGCAGATCGGGGCCCCTTCTGGAAAAATGGGTGGGTGACCCACCCGCAGGACCCCTGGGGAACTGCGCTGCAGTAGGCATTTGCTAAGAATCCCCTTGTCCACAGGTGAAGAGTGGATGCTAAACAGGCCATTCCCAGTCTTCTTTTCCCAAATTACAAAGTCACCAAGAAAGGCACTTGAACATTCTCCAGGATTGTCCAGGTAAACAAAGCCCTTTGACCCTGGGTCATTCAGCGAGGCTCATGTGGGATTTTGTTCTGCAAAACAGTCCAGGTCAACGTACCGAAGGCAGGATCTTTGCACTTGGAGCAGCAAATTAAAGGTCTGAGCCTTTTTCATCATCGGCTACAAGACAGGTTGACGCTGTGCGTCCCCTTTGATGCTAGTCCTGCAATTTTGTACCGTAATCCAGGCATCACGAGTTTCTATAAAGTTGACTAAGGATGGGACATTTTCCGGGGGTAGTGGGAGGAAGCTGTTTAATTAAACACTGTACAGGGAAGCTGAGGACTCCGTACTCTACATGACAGCTAAGTGCCACCACTGTTTTCCAGTCTAGGTTGAGCCATTGGTTTTTAAACCTTAGCATGGGAATCATTTTCCACAAATCCTGAGCCCAGATCTAACATGGGGTCCAGTGACGATATGTAAAACATAATACTTAAGATCAAATAGAACCTCCGAAAACTGGACAAGCCACAGCAGGTGTACGATTTTTTCCTGTGTTTCACAGAGTTGCTGTAATTCATTCTTTGTACAGATGAAGTGTTCTCTGCCTGCATCCTCTAGAATTCTACACACGATCACAAACACTCCACTGACTTAACAGAATCTCCTCCATAAACTTCCACCTGTCATGGACACATTTCTGCATAGAGACATTTTTTACTTGAATAAAACCAATACTTCCTGCAGGGACTATGGGTTTAGGAGAAGAAATGGTTTTAACTAAGAGAATTTCAAAATGGCAGCTAAAGTAGTGTCTAGTGATTCCCACTTAAGCCTCGGCTGACAAGAAGGTGCTGGGTCCTGCCCACACCCCAAAATAATGGTAATATGCTTCCCCTAAGAGTGAAAAAGTGGGATCCTACATAACGGATAAGTTTCACCATTTGCACATGCAAATAAACTCCCAGTTTGTCAGTTTATCAGTGAATGAATGCGACTCCAGTTCTATTTCTTAGAAATAATCTTTGTGTCCCAAACAAAAGGATGTAATACAGACCAGTGGTTAAAAACACGGTCCACACACTAGCCCCTGGCTCTGTGACTGTGGGCACGTAATACTCTCTCTAAGCTTTATACCTTTTATGGGTAAAATATAAAAATAAAAATAATTATATCTGACAAGATGTCGTGAGGATTAAATGCGATATTGACTCCAATATACTTACACACTATAAATTTCATTTGATTATTTGGTATTTTTGTTGTTTTATATTGTTTTGACTTAAAGGTTAATAATATTAAAAATCAGTGTCTTTCCTATTTCTAACCAATTAATTTTTATTTGGGAAAAGATGATCTTCATATTTTAAATATCTAAGAATAAACTTTTTTAAAAGTTTATTGTAAGAAGAACCTATCATGCTTTACTAAAGAAAACTTAAAATGAAAAAATTCAATATTGCAAATTTATCCATTTTTCCAAAATGAATAATTAATCTCATCAATATCAATTCAATAAAATTCCCATAAATCCCCCAGACAAGTTGAACGATTGATTCTAATGTTCATCTAAAAGAGTAAATATAGGAAAAGCAGCAAAATTATTTTTATAAAAAAGAGAAAGAACTTATTAGAATCAATATAGTATGTACTATGTAAAAGCCGCAGTATTTCAACAGTGTGCAGGAAAATACATATAAATATTTTAACTGAAGCTAGTGTAATAAAAGTTTCTCATCTGCATCTAAAGCAAAAACAAAACTGACTAATATGGTGTTGATAAATATTTGGTCCTCAAATTTTGATGTCATAAAGCTATCCTATAGAAATATGCTTTGAGACGCATTAAAATATTTACGAAGATATTCATTATGACATTATTTATCTCTGTATAAAACCGAACAAATCTAAATGTTTATGAATAAATGACATCTGAGCTCAAATATTGCGAGGTTCTCTCTAAAAGGACATCACCCTGTGTCGATGAAATCTCTTTCCAAACCTTCTTTAACACCTAACAAAGTTTAACACACACAGATTCTTGTGATGATGATGATAACTTGATAAATACTGAGCGCTTACTACGGGCTAGAAATGTTGCTTATTTTTCACTATCTCATTTATGGATCACAATAATCCAGGTAGACCTGGATTATTATCTCCAGTTTACAGAGGAGGAAACCACTGTTCAAAAGATAAGCAACTTTCTGGGGGTCACACAGCCAGGACTGATGGTGGAGTCTGCCAAACCACAAAGCAACACTCCGCACTGCCCCTCGATCAAAAATGAAAAAAGCGTATTACACAAGGCACTAATTAAACTTCTTAATTTAGATCTTGAATGACCCTCATCGATCAGAACTGGATGTTTTATTAAAACCTGCTGAGTTTTGACCCCTAGAGATGATGTGGTTTTTTATGATCTTCGGTCACCATTTTTATTATAACCTGCTGAGGACACACCTCATTCATTTTTCTTGAAATGCACATACTATCTATAGAAGATAGTAAATATTTATACACTGCTGCCTTGTATTCCTAGTGATTTTTTTCCACGGATATATTTATATTTGAACCCTGCACCTAATGTTCTGTTATAACCCTTATAACAAAAACATGAGAACAAACAAACATATCTGGTAATAGTGATAATGATGAAAATGACCATTATCATTGATGTTTTATTTCAAGTTTCCAGCATTCCAGAGGCAGATTCCGAACAAAGTTAAAAATAGAATGGAAAAAAAGAAGTAAATGTGGAAAACATTTTTTTCCTTAAAATTTCCTGCCCTCTTGTTATTACATAATTATCCCAAATATGAAGTAGCTAGTTTTAGTGTTTCTCATACTATCCTTCTATCTCTTGGGGAGATGAAAAGTGAATGTGTATGAGTTTCTTATTTTCATTACATTTTATTATTCCTATTATCTCCAACCAAGAAATTGATATTTTCCTGATTCTCACGTGCTAACTTGAAATGACTTTGGCGCAGTTGGTTTCTATAATAATTCCACTACCTTATCCCAACCTCAAAGTAAAAGTGATTTGATTATATTATGCAGATTTGTTTTCTCTCAGGTTTCAATATCAAGTTAGCATTTCCGGATTTTCTCCACAATGAAAATTAAACATGCTGACTATGTACGAATTATGTTCTTTTAATAGTTAATATGATTTCATCCAAAGTTATTACTAGCCTAATTGGGTTTACTGGTGCCTTGGCTTAAGGTCTAGAATATAACAAACTTACAGGTCTGAACACAGTGAGGTTAATTATGCTTAAAACTTGCAAAGTAGCTTGTTTTAGGTCCATTACACACACACACACACACACACACACACACACACACACACACACACACACCTTGAGAAGAAAGAACCAAAGAAATTTTTCCAACAAGAAGTGAAATCGCTCCCTTCTTAGGCCTACATGTCACCATAGCTCAGGTTTTGAGACACAGCCCCTCCTTCCTGCCTTCCTGCAAAGCAGAATTTCTGCCAAATTATTTGTTCTCAAGGGCTGTTCAGCTCACACTACTGTGCTCAAAATGGCTCCCCAGTGTCTGTGAAATTAAGCATGAACTCCTCACTCTGGCTTTCAAAAAGTCTCTGATTTGAATCCAATTTATTTGCACAGTCTTGTTGCCCTCTACTTCATTAGCTTAATGAAGATGGCTTAATTAGTGGACCCCAAATACTCAAGCAACTTCTCACCACTTCCTGAGCCACTGCCAGGGCCCACACCGTCCCATGTCGTCACCAGAGCCTTTGGCATCTTCCTGACATCCTGCCATCTCTGTTCCACTCTGTTCTAGGAGCCTGGGTTGGTACTTAAGGGACAGTGAATCAGCCATTCTGGGGCCCAGAGAACCAGAGCGACAGTCCAGCCAGCTTGGACCTGAACACACTGCCAGTGGGTTGCCCTTTCTGATGATTTGTTTGTCTTGGATTTAAATTTTCCGAACATGAAGATGAAATGGATTTGATTATTTGCTGCAAAATATAGAACTTTCTTATTGGACACAATTTAGTGATGGGGAAACTCAGAAGCAGTCCACTTCTCTTGGGTCCAGATTATCACAAATCTCTAGCTTGTGCATCAACCCTTCATCCACCGGCTGTCGTAGCCAAATGCTTGGGCTCCAGGAGCCGAGTCAATGGAGTGTATGCAGAAACAGGCCGAAACGGGCCAGATCGGGCCAGAAAGAGATGCTCGTAGAACGGCAGGCCTTGAAGACTTACGGATGCTTTTCT
>PVKZ01007089.1:0-26657 GCA_004027375.1 Macroglossus sobrinus | reverse complement strand
ATGAACTTTTGGAAAGTAGATAAATTCAGTGAGAACTTCAACAAAGAGATGAAAATCATAAAAATAGAAATGTAAATTATAAAAGAGAACCAGTCTGAAATGAAGAACACATTATCTGAGATGAGAAGTATGTTAAATGGAAAAAATAAAAGAATAAACAAACTAAATAAAGAAAAGGATCAAGTGCCCTATCTAGAGGACAGGAAAGGCAAGGACACGCAATCAGAATGGCAAGTGATAAGATGCCAAGACTATAAAAATAATTTAAGGAGCATATGAGACACTATTAATGGTCCAAATATCTGTCTGATTGGCATACCTGAAGAAAATCAAGATGTTGAACAGCTGTTTGAAGAAATAATGATGAAAAACTTCCTTAACCTGGTGAAAGAAATGGACATAAAACCCCAGGAAGCTCAGAGAATTCCAAAAATCAGGGATCCAATGAGGCTCACACCAATACATTTCATAATTAAAATGTCAAAGGTTAAGTACAAAGAAAGAATATTAAAAGCAGCAAGATGAAACAGATGGTTACTTATAAGGGAACACCCATAAGACTGGCAGCTGATTTCTCAAAAGAAACTATGCAGGATATAAGGGCTTAGCAAAAAATATTCGACAGGATGAAGACCCACCATCTACAATCAAGAATAATTTATCCAGCAAAGCTATCATTTAGAGTTGAAGGAGAGACAAAGGGCTTCCCAGACAAAAATAAGCTAAAGGAATTTATCAATGCCAAGCCAGTATTACAGGAAATGTTGGAGGGACTTTTTTATGAAGAAAAACCATGTATCAAAAACAGGAATAAAGACTGGTAACAACTACATTCCTATCAATAAGTACCTCAAATGGAAAGGAATTAAGTGTTCCAACCAAAAGATAGAATGACTGAATTAATAAGTAAACAAGACCCCTACATGTGCTGCCTACAAGACCCCTACATGTGCTGCCTTTAATCTTAATCACTTCAGATTAAAAGACACACATGGACTAAAAGGAAGGGAATGAAAAAAGAAATTGCTCTAGAAGGTATTTAAGCCAGACAGAGAATGATAATCACTATATGATTTCACTTACATGTGGAATCTAAGGAATAAAAAGAACAAACTAATCAAAAACAGACTCACAAATATAGTGGACAATTTGGTGACAGACGGATAAAGGGGGAGGGGGGTTTGGGAGGCTGAGAGAATGGGGTGAAGGGTTAAAGAAGTACAAATTAATAGCTGATGGATGGTCACAGGGATGGGGATCATGGCATATGGAATGCAGTTAGCATGAATCTGTTGGCTAGGTGGAGGGTCAGGGGAGGGAGGGAGCAAACAGGGAGATGATTTTTACAAACTATATAGATGTACAATCAATGTACTGTATTCTTGAAACTAATTAAAAGAAATAAATTTTAAAAAATAAATAGTAAATAATAAAGTACTCACGAGATGGGGAAAAGAGAAACTGGCAACTGGCACCCTAAGGTGCTAGTTCAGGAACCTGGAACTCCTTGACAGGAATCTTCTTCAGCCCAGAATCTGCCCTCTGGGCCTTCATTCTTTGGACTGCAGCAATGTCCATAGCATATAAAATAGTTTCACTGCCCTAAAAATCCCCTGTGCTCTGCCTATTCATCTCTCCTTCCATACTAATCTGATAATCACTGATATTTTTACTGTCTCCATAGTTTTGTCTTTTTCAGAATTACGTACTTGGGATCCTACAGGATGAAGCCTTTTCAGATTGGCTTCCTTCATTTACTTTTATGTGTTTAAGGTTCCTCCATGTCTTTCCACGGCTTGATTGCTCATTTCTTTTTATCACTGACTAATATTCTATTATTTGGATAGACTACAGTTTATATATCTATTCACCTTCTGAAGGACATCTTCGTTACTTCCAAGTTTTGGCAATTATGACTAAATCTAAAAACATCTGTGTGCAGGTTTTAGTATGGACATAGTTTCAACTCTTTTGAGTAAATACTAAGGAGCATGATTGCTGGATCATGTTTAGTTTTGTAAAAAACTGACTAACTGTGCTCCAAGTGGCTGTACCATTTTACATTCCCATCAGCAATGAATGAGTTCCTATTGCTCCACATTCTCACCAGCATTTGCTATTGTCAACGTTTTGGAATTTTATTATTCTAATAGGTGTGTTATAGTATCTCATTGCTGTTTTACCTTGCAATTCTCTAATAGCATGTGATGGGGAACATCTTTTCATATGCTTTATTTGCAGCTGTATACCTTCTTTGATGAGGTGTCCAGCTATTTTGCCTATTTTTTTTATTGGGTTATTTGTTTTCTTGTTATTCAATTTTGAGTTTTTAAAATGTATTTTATAGCAGCCCTTTACTAGGTGTGTGCTTCATATTTTCTCCCAGTCAGTGGCTTATCTTCTCATTTTCTTGACCATGCCTAAAAGCAAATGTTTTTAATTTTCATGAAGTCCAGCTTATCATTTTTTTCTTTATGGATCATGCTTTTTTTGTATATAAAATGTCTTTACCAAACTCAAGATCATCTAGATTTTCTCTTATGTTATCTTATAGAAGTTTTATAGTTTTGCATTTTACATTTAGATCTATGAGCCATTTTGAGTTAATTTTTGTGAAAGGTATAAGGTCTGTATCTAAATTATTATTATTATTTTTTTGCCTATAGAGGTCCAGTTGTTCCAGCACAATTTGTTGAAAAGACTGTTCTTTCTCCATTGAATTGCCTTTGCTCATTTGTCAAAAATCAGTTAATTATGTTTGTGTGGGTTTATTTCTGGGCTCTCTATTCTGTTCCATTGATCTATTTTCCTCTTCTTTCACCAATATCACATTGTCTTGATTACTCTAGCTTTATAGTAAATCCTGAAGTTGAGTTGTATCAGTTCTCTAACTTTGTTCTCCTTCAATATTGGTTGGCTATTCTGAATAGTTAGCCTTTCCATGTAAATCTTGAAATCGATTTGTTGATATCCACAAAGTAACTGGTTGGGATTTTGATTGGGATTGCATTGAATATATAGATCAGTTTGGGAAGAACAAACATCTTGGCAATATTGGGTTTCCTAGCTATGAACGTGGTACATTTCTCCATTCATTTAGATTGTCTTTTATTTCTTTTATTTGTTTTGTAGTTTTTATCTTATAGATATTGTACACATCTTGTTAGGTTTATACCTAAGTACCTTTTTTGATGTTGCTAATATAAAAGGCATTGTATTTTTAAATTTCAATTAAAACAATTTGGTATTAAAACAATCTTGGTATAAAAAGAACAATTTAACTTTTGTATATTAACTTTGTATTGTGTAAACTTGCCAGAGTAGTTTGTTTATTAGTTCCAGAAGTTTTTCTGTTGATTTTTTTGGATTTCCTCATAGACATTTATGTCATCTGTGAACAAAGACAGTTTTATTTCTTTTATTCCCAGTCTGTTCACCTTTTATTTCCTTTTTGTGTCTTATTGCATTCACCATTGAACTTCCAGTACAATGCTGAATGGGAGTGGAGAAATTGGACATCCTTGCCTCATTCCTGATCTTAGTGGGAAAACATCTATTTCCTTTTCATCAGCCTTGCAGATTGGCAATAAATCCTACTTGATCATGCTGTCTAATTATTTTTATACATTGTTGTATTTGATTTGCTCATATTTGTTGAACATTTTTGCATCTGTGTTCATGAGATATAATGGTCTATAGTTTCCCTTTCTTGTAATGTCTTTGTCTGGTCTTGGTATTAGAGTAATTCTGGTCTCATAATGAGTTAGGAAGTATTTCTCCTGCTGCCATTTTCAGAAAGAGATTATAGAGAAATGGCATACTTTCTATCTCAAATATTTGGTAGAGTTTACCAATGAACCCATCTGGGCCTTGTTCTTTCTGTTTTAGAAATTTAGTAATTATTAATTCAATTTACATAATAAATATAGGCTTATTCAGATGTGCTTTTTCTTCTTGTATATGTTTTTTTAGATTGTGTCTTTCAGAAAATTGGTCTAGTTCACCTAGGTTATCAAATTTGTGATGTGGAGTTGTTCATAATATCTTTATTATCTTTTTTTGATGCCCAGGGGATTAAATGAAGGCACCTTTTCATTGCTGATATTAGTATTTTGTATCTTCTCGATTTTCTACTTAGTTAACTTGGCTAGAGGTTTATTAATTTTATTGGTCATTTCAAAGAACTGACTTTTGGTTTCATTGATATTATCTATTGATTTTTGTTTTCAATTTTATAGAATTCTTCCATAATTCTTATTATTTCTATTTTTCTGTTTATTTGAGGTTTAATTTGGTTTTCTTTATTTAGTTTCCTGTGGTAGAAACTTAAATTATTTATTTTAGAGCTGTTTTCTTTTCTAATCTATGCATTCAATGTTATAAATTTTCCTCCACTGCTTTTGCTTATTCTATAAATTTTGATAGTTGTATTTTTATTTTCATTTGGTTTAAAATATTTTAAAATTGCTTTTGAGACTTTTTCTTTGACTCATCTGTTATTTAGAAGTGCGATATTTGATCTCCAAGTATTTAGGGGATTTCTAGCTATTTTTTTGTTAGTAATTTCTAGTTTAATTCCATTATGGCCTGAGAGCATATTTTGTGGGATTTCTATTTTTTAAAATTTGTTAAGGTGTGTTTTATAGCTCAGAATATTTTCTGTCTTGGTAAATATTTTACGAACTTGAGAAGAATGTATATTCTCCTTTTGTTGGATGAAATATTCTATAGATGTCAATTATATTCATAAATGTCAATTAGATCCAGTTGATTGATGATGCTGTTCAGTTCAACTATGTCGTTTCCTATTTTCTGCTTGCTGGTTCTGTCAATTACTGATAGAGTGTTGTTGAAGTCTCCAGTTATAATAGTGTATTTCTCTATTTCTTCTTGAAGTTCTGTCATTTTTTGCTTCATTTATTTGACATTCTGTTGTTTGGTGAAAATATATTAAGGATTGTTATGTTTTCTTGGAGAATTCACCTCTTTATTATTATGTAATGGTCCTCTTTATCCCTGATAATTTTCCTTGCCCTGCGGTCTATTTTGCCTGAAATTAATATAGCCACTGAAGCTTTCTTTTGGTTAGTGTTAGCATGGTATATCTTTCTCTATCCCTTTACTTAATTTTTTTTAATTGTAGTAAAATACACATAACATGAAATTTATCATCTTAATCATTTTTATTTGTACAGTTTAGTAGTGTTATATATATTCACATTGTTATGCAACCAATTTCCAGAACTCTTTTCATCTAGCAAAAGTGAAACTCTATACCCATTAAACAACCCCACATTCCCCAGCCCTTGGCAATTACCATTCTACTTCCCATCTTTATGAATTTGATAACTCTAGGTACTTCATATAAGTGGATTTGTACAGAATTTATCTTTTTGTGACTGGCATATCTTAATTAGCATAAAATCCTCAATGTTCATCCACATTGTAGCATCTATCAGAATTTCTTTTTAAGGCTGGATAATATTTCAACGTGTGGATATACCACATATTGTTTATCCATTCATCTATCAAAGGATTTTTGTGAATAGTGCTACTATGAACATGAATGCATAAATAGCTCTTCAAGACTCTGCTTTCAATTATCTTGAGTATATACTCAATAGTGGAATTACAGGATCAAATGATAATTAATCTACTTTAAAATTGAGGAACTGCTATATTGTTTTTCATAGGAGCTGCATCATTTTACATTTCTAATAATAGTGCCCAAGAGTTCTAATTCCTCACATTCTTGCCAACACTTGTTATTTTCTGGTTTAAAAAATTTTTTGACGGTAGCCATCTTAATGGGTGTGAGATAGTAGTGTATTGGTTTTGATTTACATTTGCTTAATAAATAGTGATGTTAAACATCTTTTCATGTGCTTGTTAGCCATTTTATATATTTACTCTGTTGATTGTGTCCTTTGGTCCTTTGATGCACAGAAGTTTATAATTTTGATGTAGTCCAACTTGTCTATTTTTTCCTTTGTTACCTCTGTTTTTCATGTCATAGCCAAGAAATCACTCCAAATCCAATGTTATGAAGATTTCCCCCTCTTGTTTTCTTCTACAAGTTTTATTGTTTTTGGTCTTACAATTAGGTCTTTGATCCATGATGAGTTAATTTTTATATATATTGTAAGGTAAGGGTCCAATTGCATCCTTTTGCATCTGAATATTCAGTTTTCCTATCACTAGTTGTTGAAAAGACTGTTCTTTCTACATTGAATGGTCTTGAATCTTTGTAAAATAGCACTTGACCACATATGTAAGGGTTTATTTCTGGACTCTCTATTGTATTCCATGGGTCTAAATGTCTTTCTTTATGCCACACTATTGACTACTGTAGCTTTGTAGTAAGATTTGAAATTAGGAAATGTGAGACCTCCAACTTTGTTCTTATCTTTCAAGATCATTTTGTCTCTTTGAGTTCATTGAGAGTCCATATGAATTTTAGGATGGATTTTCTATTTCTGTAAAAATATTGTTGGGATTTTGCTAGAGATTGCATTGATTCCATAGAGTATGTTGAGTAGTCTTCCTATGTTTTAATTTTATCTGCATCTTTATATTTAAGGTGAATTTTTAAATCAACAACTTGTAGTTGGGTCTTTTTTAATCCACTCTGACACCGACAGTCTGTTTTTAGAGGATTCAGAACATAGATGCTTAAAGTAATTTATCCCGTTTGTTACTGTTTCCTATGCATTGCTCTTTGTCTTTGTTTCTTTCTTTTTTCTTTTTCTTTTTGGCTTCCACTCTTTTTCTGACTTCTCTGGTTTTAACTAAGCATTTTATGTAATTTTACTTTTTCTTCTCTCTTCACATATCAATTAAATTCCTTTTATTTAGTGTCCTTGACTTTTAAATCCCAGCATCTCTGCCATATGTGTCTATTTCTAATGCTTGCTCTGCTTTTTCAAACCGTGTTTTTGTCAGGATATGTTGCAATTTAAAAGTAGTAAGTTAAAGGAATTGAGGTATACAGACCTCTTGTGTGAGGTTTTATGCTTATCTGACTGGGAGTTAGGCTCTGTTTACTGCTTGCTTTAGCCTTAGGCATCAGAGACTAAAATTTTCTCTGGGGTTCTTATTTTTGTCTCCCTTGTGGCTTTTAAGATTTCCTAGAGATATCTTCTTAAATAAGGTCTGAAATGTGCAGTTTTTTCCATTGCATTTACCTGTTACTATAGGAGTCCTATTGATGTGGTGGTAAGATGTGGGGGAGGGGAAGCATTCTGTAGTCCTATGACTAGGTTTCAGTTTTTTAGGGAATTTGTGTCCTGCACTGTGACCTTCACTGGCACTTCTCAATCCTTCCTCTTTTCCCCTTAGTTGAGACAGGAAGACTGGTGGAGGCTGGAGTTGGGCATTTCCCTAACCACAGGTGGTTTAGAGTCTGGTAAAACCCTAGTCAGTTAGGCTAGATTAAATAGTTTTTCTTGAGGGCAGTGTTCAAGAAGAACAGAATACTCTGGGTATACTTCAAAATGTCCACTTTCTCCCTCTCAATGTTTGAAGCATGAGCCTTGAGCATTTCTCTACTTTTCACTGTGAAAATCTGGTTGAGCTCCTGGTGGTGAAACTTCCAGAAGTTGTGGGGCCTTCCTAAAACTGGTTCTTTTAGGGCTTTTAACTTTTAGACTGTCCATGCTCAGCCTCCAGCAATTCATCAACTACAGTTCAGGTTTTCCTGCCATAGCACTGATTCATGAGAAGTTTCTGCTTCTGGGCTTCCATGCTGGTAGGCTGTGATTCTCTGCATTCAGCTCTCTGTCTCTCCAACTATGGAGGCAGTGATTTGCTCTGTGATCTCAATTCTCTGATGTATGTAAGAAGATTTGTTTTTCAGTTTGTTCAGCTTTTTTCTTGCTATGTGAATGGGAGTGATAACTTCCAAGTTTCTTAAATGCCGGGCTGGAAACTAGTGCTTTTGTAGTCTTCCCCACATTGAATCATGGCTGGCCTATGTGACAAATTGAATATTGTGAAAGTGACAGTGGTTTAATTTCTAAACCCTGGTAAATATAAAACATTGGTGTTCTCATGTTGGCTTCTCTTGGATACTTGCTTTGGGTGAAGCCAGCTGCTGTGCTAAGGGGATTCAGAAGGAGCTACCCAAGATGTGCCTCAGTGGGATACAGATTGTTTTGAGCTAAAGGCAATTTAGTTTCTGCTCCAACTACCTGAAAGAATTTGAATTAGGGGCCTTGCCCATAATGAGAGATTATCAGAGATAATCTCTTTGACACACCTATATGGCACAGCAAACTTCTATTTGCTAAACATCTGCTCTTATCTTCCTTCTATGACCCTTTGAAGCCCCCAAGGCATGGTACCTCATCCTTGGCTCAGAATGTCTTTCACACCCATGTTCCTTTTCTATCTCCGAACTTATGGTGTGTGGGGTCTCTGACTCTTTCATGTATCTGGGGTTCCCATACATATGTATGCATTAAGTTCGGTTATTTTCTCTTGCCAATCTGTCTCATGCCTATTTGATTATTAGACCAACTAAAAGAACCTTGCGGGTAGAAGAAAGTATGTTCCTCTCCCACAGTGTCATAAACACACTCAAACTGTCTTGTGACAAGTCTATGCAGAGGGTAGTCAAGGCCTTTGACAATAGCCAGTACCCACTTGTCAGGTGGGTACTTTGGCCCTAGTCAAGCTTTCTGGTTATAACAGGCTGTGTCAACAACTTGATTGAAACTTCGTACTAGAAACTCTCACCCACGCCATTTTCAAATCCTGACCTACAGAAACTATGAGAGATAATCGATGTTTATTGTTGGGGTACTTTTGTTACATAGTAGTAGATAAATAATATAGACTAATACAAATTTCTTACTCAGGACAGTAGCACCCTGAACAGCTCCCCCTGACAGATACTTCTGCTGCCTCTGTATAAATGCTTCCAGAAAAAAAAAAAAAAAAAAACACCTAAATTTGCAGCTCATTTAATTTCTGGACAAGAATTTGGAAATGTTCATCAACTCATTCCCTTCGTAAAAGGGCTAGAAAACTTCTCAGTGTCTGAATTTGTCGTTCACTTGAATTTAACTGATGTTGGTGGAGCCCTCTGCAAGAACATGAATGGTTAATCAAGCAGCTAACCACCAAAAGTCAGTTCAAACTGGGTAGCCAAGGCTTGCTTGATGCTGTGGAGATGTCTGTGACAGAGGGAGGAATAACCTTTTGGGTTATGGGAGAGGGTCTTTCAAGTCTTGAAGATACATTTGATTTATCATGCTGAAAAACACAGCCAACTGAGTATCACACTGACATCAACCTATAAGAGATTCAGGGAGTGATTTCATTGAAGGGGAAAACTGCTAATGCAGTTTTCTGATGACATGATGGACTGCTTTGTGAGGACACAAGTGTCCTGTCACTAAATGTTCAAACACAGGCCTACCAATCACTTAAAAGGAATAATTTAGAAGGAATGCCAGCAATAATTGATTTATAAGATGCTTAGAAATCCATTCTATTATGGCTTTTTAACAAAGTCTACTGCAAAATGAGTTTCTGTAAGTTTCTGTAAATCGAATTGCATCTCCGTTAAATTCTAAAATAATTTTAAAGTCAGGTTTAGGGTCCCATAAAAACAGCTGTCTTGTCGACCAAGTGGAAGTACTTGTGAGTAGGCCACCAGGGCATGGTACTCAAAGCATATTTAAAGCACATTCTGACTCCATATGTCCCTTCTTTTTCTTTGGTAAATCCTGGGATCAACCTATGCTCCACTGAGTATCTTTATCAGAGGCTGGCAACTGGTGGCCTCAGGGCCAAGCCCAGCCCCTTGCCTGTTTTTGTATATAAACTGTTGTTGGGCACAGCCTCACTCATTTGCACTTCAATAGCAGAGTTAAGAAGTCTGACAGAAACCATATGGCCCATAAACCTAAGATATTTACTATTTTGCTTTTTACAGAAAATGATTACCAACCCCTGGTGCTTATTCCAACCTCCTCTCCTTACCCTTTGACCTTGGCCCTGATGATGTCTGATAGAAGTTGTGCACAAAAATCCTACCTGATTAGTTGTATAGTGGGTCATCTCGAGGCTAAGTCAGGCTCACAAATCATGGCCAGAGAATGACCATGGTGGGGATTCTAATTGAGATGGGGACAGAGAAGGCATCATTGTTGGGAGAACTTTGAGTAGAGACTTAGATAATATTCAGAAGCCAGAAAGAGGCTGTGTAAAGGCTTTGAGGTAGGAAAGAGCTTGGTGGTTTCAGAGCCTCTAAAGGAGGCTGGTGAGGATGGAACAAGGAGAAGTGGCGGGGAGAGGGACAGCAGTGGGGCAGGGGTAGCAGGAAGGTGAGCCTGCCTAGGCCGCACAAGGCCTTGAGGTTAACATCTGCAAAGCGTTTTGGGTCTGATTGAGTGTAGGTATTTTATTTCCAGGGTTATTGGGGCTCCCTGGGACTCAGGCAGCTCCTTAGTGGCCAGGCTTCTGGCTAGATGTAGTGGCAGGAGGAGTCTCACCCACCCAAATGGAGAAGGGAAGGCCTGTGGGAGATAGAGGCAGAGAAAATATCTTTCTGGCTTACTGTGGCCAGGGGTCAAGAGACAGTAGGGCAATGCCTTTGGTGGCAGGGCTCAGTGACCCCCATTTCTGGCCAGACCTCCTGAGTCTGTAGCCTTCATAGCAGGTGTCAGGTGGGCCACAGGAAGGTTTTTACAGATGGGCTGGGGATATGGGAGGCAGCGGATTATCCCCAGAACCCATCTCTGAGCTAGAGGGGAATAGAAGCACAGGAGGGGCTTTTTTTTCAGTATTGTTGAGGTATAATTGGCAAATAACATTATAAGATATTTAAAGTGTACATAATGGTGATTTGATACACATTGTAAAAGGATTCCCATCATGTAGTTAACACTACCATCACCTCACATATTTATCTTTGTGCATGTGTATGAATGTATATGAGAACATTAAAGTTCTCTCAGCAAATTTCAATTTTACAATAGTGTTATCAACTATCATCATCATATTATACATTTACACCTATTTGTTTCATAGCTGAAACTTTGTACCTTTTTACCAACTTCCTATTTCACTCACTATTCAGTATTTGTCTTTAGCTTATTTCACTTAGCATAGAGCCCTCAACGTCCATCCATGTTGTCACAAAGGGCAGTATTTCCTTCTTTCTCAAGGTTGAATAGTATTCCATTGTGTATAAACAGCACATCTTTATTCATTTATCCATTGATGAACACATAGGTTGTTTCCTTGTCTTGGCTATTGTGAATAATACTACAGTGGACATGGGAGTGCAAATATCTCTTTGTATCCTGTTTTTATTTCCTTTGGATATCTACCCAGAAGTGCAATTACTGGATCATATGCTAGTTCTATTTTGAATTTTTTGAAGAACCTCTGTGCTATTTTCCATAGTGGCTGCACAGAGAAGCTTCCTTTGTCTTCTTCTAGAAAGTATTATTTGAACTCCCTCCTCTCCACTATCATTTTTATTAAATCTCTAAGCAGTCCTCCAAAATATACATTATAGTCTAAAATCACTTTTTAATTTTGAAATCCAAAAAGCTCTTTAAACTCAAAGTTTTCTTCTTACTCATTTGGTAAGACCTGAATGGGGCTGATGTGAAGCTATTTACTGTCTTTATGTGTACCCTATAATGTGGGTAATCATCTATTTTGCTGCAAAACTGTCAGTGTATTAGATTATAAGGTGCTACCCTAGACCCTGGTGGGAGTACTACATAGCATGTGATATGTATACTGTATTCTCTTCCTAAAATAAAGAATATTTTGAATTATGAAACATATTTGGCTCTGAGTTTTAGATCAGAAACAGTGGGCCTACATTGGCTTTTTTTTTTTCATATTGGGAAACTGAGTTTCAGAGCTGGCCCTGAGGAATTCAGATCTCCTGCATTGGTGTCTAGTAATAGAGAAAATGGTAAAATCAAAGGCAATAACTTCCTCCTGTCAACCTCTACTTCCTAACACTCTGAAGACACATCTGCAAATTCTCATTATGGTTCCCTACCCTGGTCTCACTCACAGACAGGCCTTTTTGCTTATAGTTTCTCCACCTCAGACCATATCCCAAACATGAATAAATCTCCTGGTCCAAACCTAGTTCTGGAGCCACCAATGAGACTGAGTCATACCAGACAAGGGCCCCTCCTAGAGCCATGCTTTGCTTTGATTCTCAGGAGGGCAGAATGAAGGGAGGAGTGAAGGAGAGAAGGGGAGGAGAGAGAGTGAAGCTCAGTTGTGTGTCCCTGGTGTCCCCATAGGCAGTATTAGGTGGCAGTTGCTCTGACAGCTCATGATGACATACCTCTCTTCTCAACGCCATGTGCAATCATGTCACTCTGGTAGCATGCAATTGGCCACAGTGGGAGTATTCACACCTTGGCACACAGTACAAATCAGATCTTTTCCCTCTGAAAGTTGATTTATCAGCAATGTCAGCTTTTTATGTACCCAGTCCAGGGTCTGAAGCCTTCTGCTCTGCTCATCTTGTTGACTTTTAGGGAAAGAGACCAGGCAGTTCCCATCTTGCCCCATTGGTGCCCCGGGAGGAGGGTCCATGTTGCTGGCTGAGACAAAGTTGTCTCAGCCTGATGACCAAAGACAGGCAGGATCTTCACTCTAGAAAAATCTAAACAGTGAGGAACCAAGGCTGATATCAAGGTGGCAGAATAATGACACCCTAAAGATAACCAACCTCGTCCTAATCCCTGGGATTTGTGAATGTCATGCTACATGCAGAAAGGATTTGTAGATATGATTAAGTTAAGTATCTTAAGATGGGGAGATTATCCAGGATTATCCAAGTGGGTCCAATGTAATCATAAGGGTTCTTATAAGGGAGGCAGGAGAGACAAAATCAAGAGAGGGTGATGTAAAGTGGAGAGATTGCCAGACTGCCCAGTTTGAAGTACAAAGGGGCCACCAGACAAAGAATGCAGGTGATGTCTAGAAGCTGAAAAAGGCAAGAAAAGAGGTCCCCCACTAGAGCCTCCGGAGGAAACCAGCCTCACCGGTACCATGATTTTGGCTCAACGAGAATGATTTTGGACTTCTAGCTTCTGGGATTCCAAACTAAAAAAAAAAAAAAAAATTATTTATTTAGAGGTAAAATTTATGGAACATAAATTTAGCTATGTTAAAGTGTACAAGTCAGTGGCATTTAGTACAGTCATCATGTTGTGTGACCAACGGCTCTATCTAGTTACAAACTGCTTTTACCATCCGCAAAGGAAACCCTCACTGCCCTGTCTCTTCAGCCCCTGGCAACCTCTGATCTGCTTTCTGTCTCTATTGGTTCACCTATTTGAGACATTTCATATAAAAGGAGTCATACAGTCAGTGACCTTTTATGACTGGGTTCTTTCGCTAAGCACAACGTTTTAGGGATTCAAACGTGTTGTAGCATGTGTCAGTGCTTTATTCCCTTTTGTGGCTGAATGTTATTCTATCGTGTGCATAGGCCACACTTTGTTGATCCATATATCAGTTGATGGCAATCTGGGTAATTCCATCTTTTTGGCTATTGTGAATAGTGCTGCTATGAACACTTGGGTACAAACATTTTTCTCTCTTCAGTTCTAATGTGTATTGTGTATTGTCATAACGTTTGTGGTCATTTGTTACAGCAGCAACAGGAAACTAATACAGACACTAAATCAACCAGAGAGATCTCCCTTTCCCTAGTACTGAGTCCAACACTTGAATGTGGGGCTGGACTCCGTGGGCACTTGCTTGTTTGGAGCTGATGAAGTCTGTCAGGCTCACAGAGAACATTATTGCAGCTGGCTGGCCCCTGGCCCCAACCAGAAAGGCTGAGTCTGAGACCCAAAGACAGGGAGAGGTCACAGGTAAATTGAGGGGCAGGCTGTGGCATGCTGAGAACCTTTCTGGCCTCCCTCCTTCCTTTCTTGAACTCCATGGGGATAGCTTGATGGGGATCTCACAAACTCCTCAGCCCTCAGCAGGTTTTAACCTCATGGGACTCTCCTTTGTGGTTAGAGAGTAATCAATGTGCCTTCTGTCATGGCACAGCCTACAGGCCTGGCTCTGTTCCTCTCCTCTCAATTAAGCTTGCTGGAGCCCAGGGCGTGCTTTCCACCTGCCATTGAGCTGGCAGCCTGTGGCCCTTTTCCCAATGAAAGGCATGGATTATTAACACATGGGTCAAAGATCTTGACCCTGCCATGGTTTCCTCTAAAGATGATGACAGCATGGATGCTGACCCAGAGTTTGGTGCCTGACAACAGACTTTCACTCCCACCTCTATCCCAGCCTCTTTCCTCATTAAAGCAGCCATCTTTCATGGAGTAATGCATTCAGATCTGCCTTCCATTTATCAGCTTTATTAACCTACTTTTTATTCCAAAGCCATGCAGCCTTCCCAGCAATTCTTCCCAAGTAACTCATCACCCACAGTGCACTATACATCTTTTGTCCATGCTTCTTTGTCATCCTGCTCATACCCACCTCCTCGCTTCCCTACTCTCCTTACCTGACAAGGTTTTTCTCTCTTCAAGTCACATGATCCTATAATCCATGATGATTTAAAAATTCTGGCATTTAAAAAAGAGATTTCTCTTCTTCTTCTTGTGAATTTAAGAGGCAATGTGGAGTCAGATTCAAATCACAGCTTAGCCACTATGTGACCTTGAGGAGTGTTCTGTTGTCTATTGCTACTCAAACAAACCCCACAATGTAGTGGCATGAAATGGATCAACTCAAATTTAGTGCCTGTCACAATTTCTACGGTCAGGAATTCGGGAAGTGCTTGGCTGGGCAGTTCTGGGCATGAAGGGTCTCTCATTCTGTTTGAGATAGGTGGGGGCTGTAAGGTGGGAGGGAGCAGAAATGGGGATAGGGTAGCTGGTGATTGGCGGGGATGCCTCTTTGGGTAGCAGTGTTAGTTTGGGCTTCCTTGCAGCATCATGGCCTCAGGGTAGTCAGACTGTTAACTTGGCAGCTCAGGGCTGCAGAGCAAATGTCCTACAGAGCAGCATCACTTCTGCCCTACTCAATTGACCTTCTTGTTACTATGGTTACCCAGAATTGAAGGGAGGGGATGTGGACCCCTATCTCTTAATAAGCAGAGCATCAAAAAATTTGCAGTCATGTTTTAGAACCACCTCAAAGAGGCCATTTCCTGTCTCTTTCTCAGTTTCCACATCTATGAAATGGAGCTGATAATTCCTCACTAGAGAGTTGTTGTGAGGGTTAAATTAAGAAGTATTTGTGAAAATGTCTGAGACACAGTAGGTGCTCACCCACACCCTGGGCTCTGAGTGCAGGTGGGAGGGTTGGTAATTGCCTCCAGGGCTGTGAGTGACCCTTCCTGACCCATAACATGAGGCATGCATTGGGTTAAAAGGTTGCATCTCCCTGAGTTCAGTTGGAAATTAGAAATTCCCCAGAGAATGTCCTAAGAATTTCCTAAGAAGCCATGGCATATTTTGATATATAACTGAGTAGCTCAGTTGGGGGAGCCAGGAAGTCTGTTGCCCACCCGGGCCAGGACGTGACCTTTGGAGGTTTGAGGCAATGGAAAGTTGGATTTGAGTCCTTTGGTGGCACCTGTTTCTCTCAGAGTAAAAGCCAAGTCTTTTCCATGGTTGGTAGGCTCTTCTTCACTATTCGTGGGCTTTACTTCTCTGCTCCTGTGCTCAACTCCACTCCAGGTTTCTGCTGATTTTCTATTCCTGAAAGACTTTTGACACTCTGCCTCAGGGCTTTTGTACTGGCCGGTGTCTCTGCTGGAGTGCCTTTTCCTAAATATTGGCATGATTTACCCTCTCCTCTCATCAAGTCTGTGTTCGTCACTTTCATCAATGAAGTACACCTTGAAGTCCCAGTCCCTCCCTCACGTCGTTGACCCCTTTATTATGTATTATTTTGTTTCCAATAATGTTAAAGTGGGTTTAGCTCCCCAAAAGGTATGTCCACATCCTAACTCCTATAACCTGCAAACATGACCTTATGTGGAAACAAGGTCTTTGCAGATGTAAACAAATTGAAGATCTTGAGATGAAATTATCCTAGATGATCTGGGTGGGCCCTCAATCCAGTGGGTAAGTGTCCCTGGACACACACATGAAACACCCAGAAGAGAGACTCAAAAGGAGAACAGGACAAGGCCACAGGAAGATAGATTGGTGAGATGCAGCCACAAGTCAAGGAATGCCTGGAACTACTAAAAGCTGGAAGAGGCAGAAAGGATTGTGCCCTAGAGCCTTTGGAGTAGGTGTGACTCTAATGACACATTGATTTTGACTTCTGGCCTCCAGAACAGTGAGAGAATAAATTTCTGTTGTTTTAAACCATTAAGTTTGTGGTCATTTGTTATGGCAGCCCTAGGAACCTAATATAAACACTTAACATTTTATAACACACTGTATCATTTACTCATTTATTAAGTATTTTGATTTGTTGGTAAGCTTCCCCTTCCCCCAGGGTGTTATTTAAGGATGAAAGGTATTGTCTGTATGTTTCACTGTGGCATTTCTAGTGCCCAGGTCAGTGCCTGCCACATAGTAGGCTCCCTGTAAACAGTTATTGAATGACTGTATGGAATGGAAGTCTCTGGTTAGCTGGGAGCCAGGATGTCCTTAGGTGAACTCCTATAAACTCTTCCAAACCATTTTTTTTCTCTGAAAAATATCCTGAGCTCCTAGCTGACCATGTGCCATGCACACACCTCCACCAGAGTGCTGTGCCCATCCTCTTCCCTTTTGGCTATGAAGTCCACAGGGGTGGGAACCACGTCAACTCCTTTTTGGCATTCTCAGAGGCAGCACTGGGCTTGGCACAGCATGGCACAATTGCATCAGGGTGGATAACAGATGTGGATCTCCTTTCAAAGTGGTAGGGCTGAGAAGACAAGATTGGGTGGATCAGAATAGGCCAAGTGGTCAGGGGAGGGCTTTGAGGGAAGTGAACCTAAAATGGAAAGGCAGTCCAGGTGGGAGGAGGGAGGTGAGCAAAGGAGTGAGAATGGGGTGTCTATGCAGATCAAACTACAGTAGTTTCACTGGATTCAAGGATTCACAAAGGAGGCAGGGAGCTGTTGGGTTAGGAGCACCCTAGTTTCTAACTGTGCAAATTTCCTTAGTCTGCCAGATGCCCCTACCCTCCAGAGCTTCCTGAGTCTTGAAGTCTCTGGGGGCCTTCATAATCATGCTCACCCATACACGGTGAGCCTCTTCCTACCTCTTCCTCCTATCCCTTCTCACTATTGTAGACACTTTAGTTCCCAAGATATGCTGGGCTGTTCTCATCTGTGGCAGGCCCTCTAGGCTGCCCATTGCCTTCTTTGGGGATGGGATGGGCCACATGTGCTCAGGGAAATTGGGTCTCTCTTCCAGACCCAAAACCGATCCATCTGAATCAGCCATGACAATGTTATTCCACTTTGCCAGTGATCCATCTAAGGTTGAGTTTTTGATATGACTTCAGTTAATGTCAGAGAAATTCAGGTAGGGCTTTTGGAAAAAAATTCTTTTTGCTTATAGAAGAAGAAAGGAGAGCTCGATTAGGCTCTGCTGCCTCCTGCTTCCTAGTTCTAACATAGCTGTGTGAGGACATGATGTTTGGAGCTGTGGCAGCCATCTTGGAATTATGAGGCCAAGAGTTGAAAGACAAAAGGTCCCAAGTTGAGAGGGCAGACAGAAAGATCATGGGCCATTGAGGTCATCACTGATTGGCTCTTCCCAGTCTGAAATCATCTATCTATAGACTTTACAAATTACACCTGTTGCTTAAGCTTAAGTTGAGGATTCCGTGCCTCACAACTAACTCTTCTTAATGGAGTCAATATTGCACATGTAAGTCACTTTGCCTGGAATGTTTTTTCATTTTGTCTGACCAAAAAATGTTGACTCATCCTTCAAGACCCAGTTACAGTGTCACCAATGCCCTTCCTCAGAACCTTTAGAATCGATGGTTTCTGAGGTCTTTCTTGCTCAATGTTTGGTAAATTGTGTTAGTCATAGCTCCTGGAACAGAGGCATCAGCTTTCTGCACATGTGGTGTGAGACAAGCTCAGGGATCTCTTGCCTTGACTGACTCTTGGTAACAGGTAGAATGATGAAGGGGTTAGTGGTGCAGTCTAGAGTCAGGTTATCTAGTTGAGAATCCATTCTTCCATCTGCTAGCTGCAACTTTGGGCAAAGCAATTAACTTCTCTATGCCTCAGTTTCCTCTCTGTAAAATGTGGATAATAATGGCGATTCTCTCATAAGGTTAAATGAAGTGAAACATGTAAAAATGTTCAGAATGGCCTGTCTCAATAATAATGACCCACTTTTACTGATCTCATGCTTGCTATATAACTGGCATTGTTATTAATAAATATCACTTAATTTTAATTTAATCTCACTTAATTTAAGTAATATAGATTATAGATATGTCTCATTTAATCATTAAATCAAATTTAGGAGGTAAGTTCTATTGTTATTTCCATTTTACAGGCAAGAAACCTAAGGTCAATAGAGGTTAAGTAGCTTTATTTAGTACTAAGTATGGGAGTTTGGAGTTGAACCTAGGCTGTGGGGTCCTGAAGGATCTTTGTTACACTTGACTACATCTCCACACTATTGGGAAGATCAATTAAATCTGCTGCTACCTCCCTAGGTTGCATGAGCATTCCAAATAATTTCATTATTTGAGGGGCAGGGTCATTGCTGCTCCCTTCCTTGGCCCAGGGGATTCCACCCTGTCTCTGACCCCTAGTGATGCCAGGCTTCCTCCATGTCCAACACCTCTGCACACAGTGTTCCTGGGCCTTGTCTCCTTGGCCTCAGAGGGGATCTCAGGGTGAAGATCACAGTCTCTTCCCCCAGAAAGTCCTCGAGCCCCTGTTTGGGCCTGCTGCACATGTGGCCCACTACATGTTGTGTTGTCATTTCTCAGATGGCTGCTTCTCAGTACCCTATGGTCCCCCACGGAGGGGCTCTGTCTCCTCCATCCTACAGCCTACCCCTGGCACAGAACCTGGCAACAGAGGCGAGTGTTTTTGGATGGGGTCCATCTCATCTATCTCCCTGCACATGACTTTGGTTTTGACAGTTCCTTCCCCTCACCCACCTAGAGTAGCATACATTGATTTTTAAAGCAATGTTTTTTCTCGTGTTAGTCTGTTTGGAAAATGTAACAAATACCACAGACTGGGTGGCTTAAACAACAGAAATTTATTTCTCACAGTTCTGGAGGCTGAAAGTCCAAGATCAAGGTGCCAACAGATTCAGGTGCTGGTGAGAACCCACTTCCTAGTTTGCTGTCTTCTCCTTGTATCTTCACATGGCAGAGAGCAGGGAGAGAAGCAAGCTCTCAGGTGCCTTTTCTTATAAGGACACTAATCCAATGATGAAGCCCCCACCCTCATGACCTCATTTAAACCTATTCAACTCCCAAAGGCCACACCTTCTAACACCATCACATGAGAAGTTAGGGCTTTAACATTTGAATTTGGGGGGACAAAGACATTGTCCTTAGCATTCTTCGATTCCATGTTTATGTCTATATTTAAATGAAGCAGTAAAGAGATACTGCTATTTACACTCACACTTTAAGGTACATACTTCTGGGCTTTTCTCTCTCATATAATCGTTCTTGAATATTAAACCATATTTGAGATGCTCTGTAAACCTTGTTTTATAACCTGTCTTTCTCACTTAAATATATGAGAAGAGTAGTTTTTTGTACCCTTCTTGTTTAATCATCTGCCCAAGTATATGCTCTCTTGTTATGTTCTTTGCTTTACTCTCTTTCCATACAGATTATGTACTCTTTGCTTTTATATTTCTGTCATAAGACATATTTCCTCTTAGAATTTTACTAGTGGTTGCCTTTCAGGTTTTAAAAAGCCCAGATATAGATTTATGTTTCTTTACTCTTCAAAATTATAAGGGAGGCACTGTTGATGCCTCTCAGTATTGATGAAAATATAATAAACTTATATTCCTTTCTTCTCCTTATTGACCAGCTTTTGTTGATTTATTTTAAAATAAGAAAATGCCATTAATTTTTTTTATATCATGTATACTTTTATTCAGGGATTTTGAAATTTGCATTGTTCTATCATCACTACAATAGTGCCTTTCAGAGTTGATCCTACATTTTACTGTTTTAGGGCTTTTCACTGGTTTCTTTTTCTTCCACTTGTTCATGTTTGAGATTTTATTTTATTTTATGTCTTTGATGGCCAGAGTGTGTCATCCAGTAACTTTGTTCAGGAGCAGTCTTCTTTCTGAGACTTTGTGTTTCTCTGAGTGGCTACTGAAGATTTGACATTTTGCAAACAGTAGTGGAAAAGCTCCTCCAAGCTCTACTTTTAAAAGGAACAAAGACAATATCAAACAAACAAACAAACAAAGCTCGAAATAGGACAAAAATCTCTAGAGGACTGTCATGGAAACCTCAGGACTCACATCTGCTTGTGTGGTTTGTCACAGACAGCCCCTGACCTGTGACAATCCTGCGATTCCTACAGGAGGTGGTATAAGGGCTGGGAGCTTCTCATTTCTATTTCAGAAGTAAGGAAAAGGAGCTGTGGGGGCTGGTCTGTGACTTAGAAAGGCCAGTTGTTGGTATGGCCAGGTGCTGGGTTGGATATTCTTTCCAGATTTCAAGTTCTCCTCTGAGCCCCACACTCAGGTCTGGACCACTTTGACTGAGGGTAACTTCGCTAGGAGTGGTGATTTCACTTCTCCCCTTGGGCATGCTGCACAGATGCCACCATCCACCACACAGCACTCTCAGCCTGGGCTGGGAAGGTTTGGGGTCAATGGGAGCAGAGGGGAGAAGTGACAGAAACACTGCTGGGTGACAGCAGGAGCTCGGCTGGGAACTATAGCTGATGAGAAGGGTTCGACAGGATCATAGTGCCATGCCTGAGGCCTAAGGAAGAATCAGTAATACCAATCTTGTCTTTATTTAACATTTTGATATTTTGTTCATTATAGATTTTTTTGCATTAATTTGGATTTTAAAAAATATTACACTAAATATTATTCATCTTGATTATTGAGCATTATTAGTTTCTTTCCTATGGCTGCTGTAACAAATTACCACAAACTTGGTGGCTTAAAACAACACCAATTTATCATCTTAACAGTTCTAGAGGTCAGAAGGTGGCAATCAGTTTCACTGAAATAAAATCAAGGTGCTGGCAGGACCACACTTCCTCTAGAGGAGAATGTTTTCTTGCCCTTTTCAGCTTCTAGTGGCCATCTATTCCTTGGCTTGTGGCTCCTTTATCTTCCAAGTGCACCATTCTGGCCTGTGCAATGTTGCCTTTCCTCTCCTGCCTGTAGTCGATCACCATCTACTTCCCTCTATTAGGACCACCAAGATAGTCCCTCCATCCCAAGATGGAGATATTTCTTACATGGGAAAAATCCATTTTGCTAAATAAGGTAACATTTACAGGTCCATGGATTAGGATATGGACACATATGGGGGTCATTATTCAGCCTAGCACATTGAGTTTTGTGCACTCCCTTAAGTTTTGTGCCTGAGGCAAAAGCCTTGTTTACCTCACCATAGTCTTGACTTCAGTGCTGTGGAGGACTCAAGAGTACTAAATCCTTGTGGAATAATTAAAAACTTGATTTTAAAAGGCTCTGACAAACTTGCCCCTGAGGCCAGAAACTTGGGCTTGTTCTTAGCAAGGCCAGCTTCAGCTGATGAGTTTTATAAACCTTGACTAGCTAATTGTTCACAGAGCAAAGCTCTTCCAGGCCTTTCTAAGAATAAATGGTTGGAACCCCTTGCGAGCCCCAATTCTCATAGGAGGCTTCTGACACAGGTTCTCAGGTGGTGGTGATGGAGGTGGTAGCAGTGATAGTGACGGTGATAGTTGTGATATAACTCACTGCCAATGAGTGCTTTAAAAAAAGCTTTAAAAAAATTCTCAGTTTATATGAAAGTGGCAAAAATAGAGAGATTCATAAACACTACAATTGGCTTCCCTAATGTTAACATCCTATGTAACCAAGGTTCAGTAATCAAAACTAGAACAGTAACATTGGTATCATATGGTGAACTCATCTATAGGTCTTATTCAAATTTCATTTATGTGTTCCCACTCATGTCTTTTCTTTGGTTCAGTATCCTGCATTCAGTTGCATTTAGCTGTCACATTATGATGAAAGTTTTGACATAGCCATCTTAATGTTACCACAGCAAAATGGACTGGCACAATGTAAAATCATGTGTTCTTGACTGCTAGAATGACCCTCCTCTGACACTCTATCCCTTCCTAAGCTGATCCCTGAGTTTCAAAGATTAACTTGCCTGAAGAAAAGATGCCTTTGAAAGGTGTTTGTTTTACTCATGTTCTTAGACCACAATTGCCCTCAGGGCAGAGATGAGCATGATGCATGTGTCTAGTTGGTGTTGCAACATTCAAAGACATCTTTTCTGAGACCTACGGACTTGTGTCTTGCACTGAGAGGTGAACAGTCAGGCTCACCTGTGGCAGGTAAGGTGAGTTGCTCTTGGCCGTGACTCTCTTGGCTTCTAAGCAACCTGCCTTCCTAGGGTAGCCCTTGTTACTTTTGCTGAATCCATGCAATTGGAATTTGCAAGCAGAACACAAGGTCGCCGGTCTCCTGCAACCTGAGGAGGGTCTTGGTTAGCTGACAGCTCAGGTTTTCCTTGGAGGGCATAATTTTATGCTGACAACTAATGAACACAATCCACCTACATGATGAGGAAGCTGCTTCTTTGATTTTTGCAATATCTACAAATGTGGTCTCACTCTTAAAAGCCTTTTTCTGGTCCTTGAAGAGATAACAGGAGTGGCATTTGAGGACTTCTGTGAGCTGGGACAGGGGATCATTCCACAGCATGGCAACCATGACATTCCTGAGTCTAGTTATGGAGACAGCCAGGTTAGGGAGGAACTTTCCTTTAATGACTGGAAAATGACCTGGCTTTTTTTGGTAGCCTTCTTTGCCATGTGCTCCTGACCTTCAGATTTGCTCTGTGCCTGCGATTTGAACTATTTCGGTGTCTGGTTTTTACTCCCAGACAAGGTCCCTATTTGGTCAACCATTTGCTAGCTGTCCACTTTCTCTTCCCACCCCTTCTCCACAACCAGCCACAGACTCAGATGGTGACAGGTTTTATTCTTCGCATGCTTCATTGTCATGGGCAGAGGGGGTCAGTTCCAGCCCATTCTCTGCAGTGGCAGGGGCTGTGTGGCCTTCACCTCTCTGTCCTTAAGGCCAGGTATCTGTGGGCATCTCAGACCAACTGCTTACAGGTGTGTAGGAAGGATAATGGCAGCTAGCAGGTGCTGGCCTGCCAAGTAGAGTGGGTAGACACTTGGGATGCCCATTTAGCCGCTGGCAGGGGTCAGTCCTGAGGTTATTCTGCCTTCATTTTTGGATGTTGCGATAGCTAGTTTTATGTGTCAACTCTTGCCTGGGACATGGGATGCTCAGATATCTGATTAAACACTAAAGTTCTGGGTGTGTCTGTGAGGGTGAGACTAGCATTTGAATTGGTGAACTGAGTAAAGCAGGAGCCCCTCCCCAATGTGGGTGGTCATCAAACCTGCTGAGAGCCAAAACAAATAAGAAGGCAGAGATAGGCAGAACTGGCTCTTCACCTGACTACATGAGCAGGGACACCAGTCTTCTGCCCTTGGACTGACATTTACCCCATCAGGACTTCTGGAAACCCACGAAAACCAGTGGTATAAATTCCACTCTGAGTCTGAAGGCCTGAGAACTAGGACACCTGATAGTGTAAGTCACATATATGTGGGCATCCCATGACCCTGTCAGATTGATACGTAAAATCTACCATCACATCTGATTAGGTCAGGGGCACAGAAGATAATCTCTCTTAAAGTCAGCTGTGCCATGTAACATTATGGGGGTGATTATGCCAGTGCATTTCTACTCAGGGAGATGAGGTTATACAGGGTATGTACACTGGGAGGCAGGAGTATCTTAGGGACTGTATTTGTTTCGTAGGGCTACTGTAACAAATTACCACTAGTTAGTAACTTTCTTTCTTTCTTTCTTTCTTTCTTTCTTTCTTTCTTTCTTTCTTTCTTTCTTTCTTTCTTTCTTTCTTTCTTTCTTTCTTTCTTTCTCTCTTTCTTTTTTCCTTCCTTCCTTCCTTCCTTCCTTCCTTCCTTCCTTCCTTCCTTCCTTCCTTCCTTTCTTTCTTTCTTTCTTTCTTTCTTTCTTTCTTTCTTTCTTTCTTTCTTTCTTTCTTTCTTTCTTTCTTTCTTTCTTTCTTTCTTTCTTTCTTTCTTTCATTATACTGACATTGCATAATGAAATCCAGTAAGTTTCAAGTGTACAATCAACAGTAACTCACATATATATTGCATTGTGTGTTCACTGCCTATAGTTAGATTTCTTTCTGTCACCACATATTTGACCCCTTTTATCCCATCTACTACCTCCCCTCCTCCTCATCCTCTGGTAACCAGAAGTCTACTGTCCATGTCCATGAGTCTCATTCACAGGTATTGGCAGTTGGGACTTCAACATATCTTTCTGGGAGACACAACTCAACCCATAGCAGGGTCGTCTCAGATTTATGCCTACTGCAGAGGATGGTATTGGTTTGGTGCTGTTCAAACTGGGTCCCCCAGAGGAGTGAGTCAGGGACACCCAGGAGAGGAGGCAAGGCTGGGCATACTGGGCACTGGGTCCTCCTGGTACAGCCTTGTATTGAACTGTTTTGTGTCTCATGGGTAAGCTATTACTTGGAAAGTAGGTCCCAATGCTAAGCAGGGGACCTGAAAAGTTTTGGATGGGATAATTTCTAAAGGATGGTTTGGAGATGCTCAGACACTCTTCTGGTCCCACAGAGCCAGCAGGCAGGGTAGGAGCAGAAAGGATTTGCTTTGGCTGAAAGGAGCTTTTTATGGGCCCATCTCAGAGCTAGATGGTGATGAGTTTCTGTTCCCTTCCACTTGCCTTTCTCCGTCTCTCTCTTTCAGGCAGGTCAAGGGGTATAGAGCAGGCAATGCTGGACCTGCAGACACTGGCCAGGGACTAGTGTCCACTTGGGATTCTGAATGGCTAAGGTAGAGCATGTTCCCTTTGGGGTATCACAGGTCAGTGAGGACCCCAGTGAGAATAAAATCTGAAAGGCAGAAGTGGGAGAGTAATGTGGGTTAGGAGCCTACAGAGATCAAGTCTTAAGAGTCTAAGGCAGGGGCCCAGCAGGGCTGTGGAAAAGGTAGGGCTGAGGTAAGAACAGGGAAGGAATCATCTGGAAGAATGAACCGGTTTACCTGTCTGAGGCTCAGCTGTGCTTGATTGTGTGATATGAGGGATGGTTTGTGTTAGTTTAAAAAGCCCATGACATAGGGACTCCCAGCCCTATCTTCCAAATTCCATCCCTGGGGCTTTACCCTCAGTGCTTGCAAAAAATTACAAAGGTATTTCTATATTTCTTTTGGAAGCATCTAGATGCTGAAATGGTAGAATTACATTGACAAACAGGTTACCAGTTTCTTTTTTCTTTTATTTAAAAAATTTTATTTATTTTAATTAGTTCCAAGTATACAGTACATTGGTTAGACATCTATATAGTTCATAAAATGATCCCCTCAATTGTTCCCTCCCTCCTCTGACCCTCCACCTAGTGAATGTATTAATGCTAACTGCATTGTCTATGCCGTGCTCTCCATCCCCATGACCATCCATCAGCTACTAATTTGTACTTCTTTAACTATTCACCCCATTCTCCCAGCCCTCCAAACCCCCCTTCCCTCTGTCACCAAATTGTCCACTATCTTTGTGAGTCTGTTTTTGATTAGTTTGTTCTTTTTATTCCTTAGATTCCACATGTAAGTGAAATCATATAGTGATTATCATTCTCTGTCTGGCTTAAATACCTTCTAGGTCCATCAGAACAATATCTTTTTTCATTCCCTTCCTTTTAGTCCATGTGTGTCTTTTAATCTGAAGTGAGTCTTTTGTGGCAGTTTATGCAGGGGTCTTGTTTTCTTATCTTTTCAGCCACTCTATCTTTTGGTTGGAGCACTTAATTCTTTTCAATTTGAGGTACTTATTGATAGGAATGTAGTTGTTATCAGTCTTTATTCCTGTTTCTGATATGCATTTTTTCTTCTTAAAGAAGTCCCTCCAACATTTCCTGTAATACTGGCTTGGCATTGATAAATTCCTTTAGCTTATTTTTGTCTGGGAAGCCCTTTATCTCTCCTTCGACTCTAAACGATAGCTTTGCTGGATAAATTATTCTTGATTGTAGATGGTGGGTCTTCATCCTGTTGAATATTTTTTGCTAAGCCCTTATGTCCTGTATAGTTTCTTTTGAGAAATCAGCTGCCAGTCTTATGGGTGTTCCCTTATAAGAAACCGTCTGTTTCATCTTGCTGCTTTTAATATTCTTTCTTTGTACTTAACCTTTGGCATTTTAATTATGAAATGTCTTGGTGTGGGCCTCTTTGGATCTCTGACTTTTAGCATTCTCTGAGCTTCCTGGGGTTTTATGTCCATTTCCTTCACTGGGTTAGGGAAGTTTTCCATTATTATTTCTTCAAACAGCTGTTCAACATCTTGATTTTCTTTAGGTATGCCAATCAGACAGATATTTGGACCATTAATAGTGTCTCATATGCTCCTTAAATTATTTTTATAGTCTTG
>PVKZ01007088.1:0-24594 GCA_004027375.1 Macroglossus sobrinus | reverse complement strand
CTTGGTCCATCTTTGTGGATCAGGGATGGGAATGACCATGGAGCCAACCTTAACTCCATCAGGATCAGAGATAGAGCGTTCAGACAGAGGGAAGTCAAGTGCCAGCCAAGTCCCTAAGGCAGGAACACAGATGGTGGATTTGAGAGGAGCTGGGAGGCCAGTGAGGGCGGAGGAGGAAAAGCCAAGGAGATATGGGTAGGGGGCAGGGGACAGATCCCACAGGGCCTCTGAGGCCGAAATGGTGAGTTGGCTTCATCCTTTAAGTTTAATAGGGAGTCATTGAAGGCTTTTAATCAGAGGAGTGACTCGATCTGATTTATATTTTCCTAAAATCCTTTCAGCTGCTGTGTGAAGGATGCATTGGAGGAGCAGTGGACAGAGCAGTCAAGTCTGCTGCTGTGGTCCAGGAAAGATGCTGGAGGGCCTGGGAGAGCGCACCAGAGTATACGCTTGTTTAGATGACTTAGAAGGATAGGCAGTGGTTAGTCACTATCAGCTGGAGAAAGTGGTAACCAATCCGGGTAGTGGGAGCTGCATTTCTCTAGCCTTGACGTGCAAAGCATCCTCGTGATGCAAACTTCTGCTTGGTAGCATGCGATTATGGGCGTGAAGAAAAGTTCCCTGATGTCCCAGGTGAAGGCCGCAGGCTGCTGCCAGCCATGCGTAAAGTTTATGCTCAACAGAGGCTTTTTGATATTTGATTTGGAAGTCATATATTTGAGAAAAATTGTAAATAAATGAATTTATTTTAAGAGGGTCTAGTCCTACCGAGGCAGACTCATGCCGTGGTGGATTTAGTAAAGACGAGATTTTTGAGGAACTTGTCATTCATGTTACCAAAGACAAAAATATAGCACTTCTCAGTCCTTGAAGCTCCTTCTGTGCTTGGTCATTGTGGCATCCATGGGGGCTCTAAGGCACCGTTGCCACACTCCTTCCCCTCCCCCAGCAGCTGACCTGGGCTGTGGAATAAAGAAGTGAGCTCCAAACATGACACAGTAGAATGGCCCAGGTGCCTTTTCTTTAAATGCATGTCCCCCGGCACCACCCCAGACCTACTGAATCAGAAGCAATCCAGGCGGACCGTGGGGCTCTGCGTTTTCTAAGTCTGTGTGAGTCTAACACAGATGCTGGGGCTGTGGCCGCCGCCCGCTGGCCACACGGTGGCCACTGTCATTTAGACCCGTCGTGGAATGGGCTTGATATACAGCGTCTCTGAAAACCTGTTTTACACAACCACAGATTGCAAAACCGACACCCTAAAGTGCAGAGACAGGAAATGTACCTTCTTCTTGACCAACTTACAATAGAAAGCAATGGCGGTCTATTGTCAGTCTGCTGGCATCAGATGTCTCTGGCCACCCGACTCTCTCAGCTCTTCTCACCTGGACTCTTAGCCCGGGGTTTCTCAAGGGCTGAAACCGGGCTGTGGAGAGACAACCCATTTTGATTCTTGCGGCTGACTTTTTTTCTTTTTTTTTTTTCTTTTTTCAATATATTAACTCCTACCCCAGAAAAGTTTTTTAATTGTATGTGGCAACTTCAGTAATTCTTGTTTAATTTTGTCGAACAGAGCAATCATAGTTTAGTACTGAAACATTGGCTATTTACCGCAAAAAGGACGGGGACAGCTGGCTTCTAAGCTGCTGTATTCCACCAGGTACAGAATTCATTCTTCCTCAGAGACACTCACCGCCCAGCTAGGAGCCGAATGATGGTGCAAACCCGCGTGCCCCTCAGCCGCTCGGAAGGGCTGAGAGGTCCCTGTGCCCACCTTCCTTTCCTTCCCTCCTCACTCTCTGAGGCCTTCCATGCCCCAGAGTCACTCTGTAACTGCCTGAGAGTCAAGTTCAGGATCCCGGTGCTCTGATACCCACTGATTCAGCCCAGGGGTTGTCCAACCCCAGCCCGAGGCCCAAAGCAGGCCCAACCCTTTCTGTGTGTGGCTTGCCAGCTAAGAACGGTTTTTACGTTTTAGAAGCTTAGGGGGGAAAACATCAAAAGAAGAACAATATTTCACGATACATGCAAGTTATACTAAACTCACATTTTAGTGCCCGTGAGTAAAGTTTTATTAGCACACAGCCACGCCCAGTTATTTCCACATCGTCTATGTCTGCTTTCAGTCTGCAAGGGCAGATGACTCATCGTAGCAACCTGATTGCCACCAAACCTAAAATAGTTATCATTTGGCCCTTTACAGAAAACGTTTGCTGATCCCTGTTGGATCCATTCTGATTAGACGATGATGCTCGTACTAAAAGCCATTTAGATACATTTTAAAGCGTTGCAATATTTTTGGCGTAATTTTTTTGCAAAGTTTTATAAGGCTTTCTATTCTTGTACGGGCTTTGCTCACTTTTTGCTAACTCAGATCACCTTTCATAATGTGTCCCTAGTTCTCTGACAGCCTGTGACTGCCACAGAGAGACGGGGAGGGACACTGGTGGTGCTGAGGCCGAGAGCAGCTGTTCCTTGGTGTATTCATGCCCTCGCGAAAAAGGAACACAGCAATTCCCATTCATACATGTATCTTTTTTCTTTCTGCTAAGGTTCATGTGCCCATGCTGATACTAATCAGGGCAAAGCGCAATTATATCCGGTCACCTGACATACTAGCCTTTTCCCTCCATCCCAAGGAAGCAAACTGGGATGCAGATTTCTGGGGATAACCTTCAGTATTTACACAAAATGAAGCATTCATACTTTGAACAGTGTAAGTTGCCCATTGCTTGCTCCTTTTGGCTGGTCACACCAAGCCCCTGAGTCTGAGCAAAAGCTGAGAACACAGCTCCCGTGGACCACTCCTGGGGCTGCCGGTGCAATCTGGGGCTGGTTTTTATCTTTTATTCTGCCTCAAAAGCGCAGAACTTAGCTGAATGCCCACACTGCAAGGATGCTTCTTTAGCTGGGAGTTTGTCCTCACATTTGGAATAATTTACTGGAAGGATTTTAATGGATTCCTGACCCCGACAGTTGCTTGTGAAAACAGCATTTTACAAGCACATTGCTACATTTACTCGTTCATTCACACTTTCCTCTGATTTTGAGAAGACTCAGAAGGGGCTTTCCCTGTCCCCTCCGCCCCCTTTCTCTCCTCGCTTCTTTCCCCCTCTGTTTTAAGAACGCTGACTGATCACAGCTGGGGGCAGATCATATGACGGAGAGAATACTACTGTATGAAAGAGAAGTGTCCTTGGAGTTCATGTTTATTTTAATGGAGGGCGTTTCAATGAAGAAAGCAAAACACTGCATTAGGCCTCTGAGTTTTCCACATCTGGGGAAGGCCTGCCAGGTTGGCTCACACACCACGTCCTGCATGCAAGGCATCTCCCCTCCGAGCCTTTCCAGATCTTGGCAGGGCCCACCTGGACTGCAACTTGCAGTGGAGTGTGTGCTGCAGGCTCTGGCATGAAGACCAAACTCTGCTTGAAAACCAGTTGCATCTTCATTTATCATGGAGGCTGTAGCACCATATGGCTTAGATTTTATAGCTGGGTTCTCCCTGTGCCACAGGGCGTACGTATCTGCTACACGTGTAACGAAGCACCTCCCTACCTTCCAGGGTTGCTGTGTGGGTTTAAAGCACTGATACAGCCAACATGCGCAGGACAATGCCAAGAATATAATCAGCATTTAATGAACACTAGAAAGTTATGATGGTAACTCTCATTTTTATCAGTGCGGGAAGTTTATGTGTTTTGGCACCAGTTTAGAAAGGGAGACCAGAAACTGCTTGTGCAGGAATCTCTGTACTTACTTCCCTTTTTCTCTGCCTTCCATATTCCAACTCCCCATTATTATTGTTGTTGTTGTTATTATTGTGCAAGTTGTTTAGCCATGAGCTTTGATTATTTTATGGATTCCTCTAGCGTGGCTTCGTAACTTGAGGTCCAGAGAACACCAAGAGGGGGCCTTGGTGTCCTGTCAGTGCCCTGAAAATGTATACGAATTTTTTAAATATGTTTCTGTGCTTGTGCATTTTTCTAGGGACGGAGTCTATAGATTTTTGTCAGAGTCTCAAAGGGATGCAGGCCACAAAAAAGCATAAGAATCATTGCTCTGCAGGTAACCTATAGTACAAGGGCACGACCCTACTAGAAGTTCTAAGAATATAACAGTTGCCTGCCGAAGATTCTTAGGTACCAGAATTCTTGAGGCTCAACTAAAATGATGACTCATAAATATACAGGTTATTGATCCACATTTTATTCCCCTCGGGGACTCACTCGCTCACGTCTCACGACACGGTCCTTGCTGCCAAATTCTTACACGAGGCAAAGGCCCCCTGAACCTCATTTTATTTGCTTGCTTTTTATGAGAATTACAGGAAGACTGGTCCAGATAATTACCTAATTCTCACTCTAAGAATAAATGGGACTTGGAGGCGGGTAGGGGGGGAGAGAGGGAGTTTAGAGAGTGGATACTTTTATGCTGTTTTCTACCGCAAGGAGGATGGGCGTTAATGAAAACGATCACAGCAAGGAACAAATTACTTTGGGTTTCTGTAGCACACGTCAGTCCTCACACATCCACATATATGGTCACTACACAGACCCACAAAGAAAGCAAAAGTGAAGCCGGCATAATTGCCAGCTTAGCACAGGTAAAATCTGCCTTGTGGGTCGTGACACATTTCTGGAACTCTTCTGGACAAACTATTGTCCCTGCACTGCTTCTTGGCTCTGTATCCCCACTCTGCTCACCTAACTGGACAGACGAGATGATGGAAAATTCCAAACTGAAGCGGTTCTTTTTTTTCTTCCCCCTGCAGTGCTGAGCTTTACCAAAAAAGTAAATACATAAAAATAAACTAAAATAAAGTATTTTTTTCTTTCCACAGCAAAGAAAAAAAATTAAAGTTGTATGACTGTTATAAATATTACATGCTCAGGGCATCAGTACCTGTGTATCTTCATGTTCCGAGGCTAGATTGGAAGTAACCCTTTTTCTGCTGGCGTTGGATTTTATACTCGCTGAATCTCTAAGGATAAGCTTGCCTGTAACTTTTTGTTTGTGTATTTTAACAGAAGGCTTGATAACACATCAACTATGCTTATTTTGAAGGTCCCAGAAGTTAACTGAAGATGGTTTTCTGTTTTATAACCTCCAGGCATGTGCCATTGTATTTACATTTAAATTCTACTTCATCAAATTATGGTGTAGAACTAAGGAAGTTTACATACACCTATATATTTTAATGTTTCGGTGCTTGTATGAACCTCTGTTTATATAGAATTTTCCCCTCCAAGTACATGTTCTCATCTCTCATGATGAAGCAAATGGTGCTATTTTATTTATGCTATTTCAAAACTGTGGTTCTCAGGTTGTCACCACCACAATATCGCCCCAGTAAAGTCACTGGAACATCACAGAGGAAAAGTCAAGAATCAACTTGATGTAATCACAGACAGCATTGGTAATTAGCAGGTAGAGAAAGGATCTAAATAAGATTCAGGACAGGAAGCAGCATCTTGAAAGATCATTAATTAATTTAAGCAGAGAGAGAGTCCATGGCAGAAGCAATGGAAACTGTACATGTCAGACACCCAAACTCCCTTTGATGATCATCACCACAAAAAGAAAATGGGTCAACTTCTCCCATTCATTTTAGGATGAAAACAATGGTATAATTGGGATTTAGAGGATCTCGATTGCCTCTATTCCCCAAAGAAAAGGTCTGAAACAAAACTCGCCAAAGCCGATTGGCCAGGTTGAGATTGACCTCAGACATGCGAGCCAAGTAGTGCATTGTTCCTATGTGCAAGAAACAATGGTGTTTGTTCTTATAATTCTGGTTCCATCTCCTTCTTTCTGTCTGGTGGCTAACAAGTCTCCTCCACCTAATGGGTAGCATCCTATAAATGCCTGTAATCGCATACACAGTCCTTATTAACAGGATAGCCTATTTTCCTTCAGGGCAGAGAACTTCACAGTTACTGCGAACATTTATACTTGCAGAGCTGCTCTGTGTCACGATTATTCTTGTAGTTTCAGAATCTAGTACAATTCCATCCACATGGTAAGACTTCATGAACTATTTCCTGAGTGAATGAATGAATGAATGAATGATACTTTCTCACAGAAGAGATGTACCATGGTCCAGCTGAGAGAGGGAAGACTTCAGAGCTATAGAGGCAAGCGGACCCACCTAACTTCTCTCGCCTCTGTTTCCTCATCTCTGAGATTTAGATAACACTGCAGTTATGCCACAAGACTTAGAAATCATTATTGAAAATAGTTTACTCGACATACGATAGATAATTAATAAATGGTGGGGCGGCTTATTTTTAAGAAGTATGAGAGGGAATCCGTGATAGCTTTTTTAAAACCTAGGGGAAACTGTCCATCTGAATCAAATTTAATTTCTTTCCAGCCCATTAGAGAGTGGTTATGGAATCCATACTGGATTCAGCTCACATGGATACCTTAAACCTGCTTCTGGCCCCCTGCCGCTTGCTTTTGCATACGTTATTTCCTTGAATCCGGCCAGGTGTTAGGTCCATTGCAAAGTTGAAGAGATTGAGGCTTATGCAGTTTAAGTAACTCATCTAAGGTGACATACTTAGCAAGCTGTAGGGCTGTGCGCTGTGAGTCCAAGTCTACAGTGTTTTTCCAATACAGTTAGCTTTCCAGTTTAAAAAGAACTCAAGAGATGTAAAGGACATTTGAGGTAATCTTGCCTAACTCCCTGATGTTAGAGAAACAGAAGCAAAGCCCTATTGAAGTTAAATGAGGCAGGGAAGATCACAGGCTCCATCCTGACAGAACCTGAATTAGAACTTGGTCTCTTGGATCTCAAACTCTGTTCCTTAGCAGCTGGTAAATATCTCTCCCCTTCATCACCTGTTTATAATAGAAAAGTTATTTATTTTCTGCAAAAGGTTTTAAACAAACCTGAACTATCCAGCGCCAAAAGAAGAAAACTGAGGTTCTTTTCTAGACATGGGCGAGAAAGTTTTCTGTTTTGTGTTTTCTGCCATCTTGTCTCTAGTTTAGGGATCTATAAATTATAGCCTGTAGGTCAGATCCTGTTTGTCACTTGTTTTTATAAATAAAGTTTTATTGGAACACAGCCATGCCCATTTGTTTACACATTATCTGTGACTACTTTCTGCTTTCCTGCTACAGAGGCCAAGTTGAGTAGTGGGAACAGAGACTACATGACTCATAAAACCTAAAATATTTACTGTTTGTCCATTTACAGAAAATATTTTCCAATCCATGCTGTAGTGGATACTTCTTGCTGGCCTAGAGATTTTAATTTTTTAATTTTTTAATTTTAATATTCATAATTATTATTTTTTTACTCATGTAGAGTGTGGAGATACTGTTCTCAAACATAAAATAAAAAATCCAAAAGTTTCTACAGGGCACAAGACTGCATTTACTAAATCTAGACTTTTCTTTGCCTGAGAAAAACATATTTAACAAGGTTTGGCCATCTAAATAATAACATGACACTTTTTCAAAGTGTTTTTCCCCCTATAAAATAAGAAATATAACTCTGTCAACAGCTCAATAAGCCAAAATATGATGAATGAGCAATCAAGAAACATATACATATTTTGTGGAATATTCTTGACGAGTTGAATTCGGCCTAACTCCAGCCATTCTTCATGTGTTCGTTCTCATTACAGTCAGACAGAAATAACGAAGCACGATTTCTCCGCTCACGGTTATCTGGCGTGTATTTCTGCTTGCACACATCGAAAACAAATAGGTACGCAAAGCAAAACACAACCTAGACGTCAGCTGAGTTCGGCTTGATCTTAGCCTCGAGCGGTGATGTTTTCTTTGGCACACTTGTATTCCATAATTAAAACCAGATAAAGCAGAAATTAGTTGCTAATGCGAAAGTCTCCATAGAAAAGGGAAAGTTTATATCTGCGAGGAGCATGTTACGTCACCTATTGCTTTCCAAAGGTTGATTTCTGTTTTTCTACAGACGAAAGTTACTGCTGCTCAGCGGATGCCCGGCCAGGAACCACAATCCACACCTTCCTTCTCGCCTTTTTATAGCTAGGAAAGGTCTTCTGTCCCATTACTGCCGATAGGACGTGAGAGAATGATGCTCGTCTTTTGAGCTGACGTTAAGATGCAGGTGTGCCTTCTTCACTTGTGTTCCTGCTCTGGGCAGGTTTGAAGTGTTAGAGGCCCTGTGGGTGACAGGGCCCCAAGACAGGAAGAATTGGGGTCCCAAAGTCACCTCCCCACCAAAGAGTCCACGAGCAAGGAAAATAATTCAATTGTGCTGAACTACTGAGATTTGGGGATTTTATCTGTTCCTGCAGCTAACGTTACTTTGCTGAATACCTTAACCCATAATTCTGCTTGTTTTTAATCACAGCGCCTCTGTAATGTGAATGATTTCTGATGGCAGTGTACTCACCCGCGGCTGGATGGACCCGTCCCTACCTTTTTGATTAATTCTACTCCTGTGTTGTCAGTTAATCGCTCTTAGAAGGCCCTTAGAGCTGGAGCGTACTGTGTAGATGACAGTGCAAACAACTTTTTTTTTTACAGATTAGTTAAGCAAAGTTGAGAACTGACATCAAGCAATTTGATCAAGGTCCCTTTGCTAATCAGTGGTAGCACTAGCTCTAGACCCTCAGGTGTCCTAATTCCAAAAATATTCAGCTTGGATTTTTTAGCATCACCGTGGTATACATTTTTGGCCTATGTTAGCTTATGCTTGAAATTATGTTAGCTCTTGGGGATGAGGAAAACATAATATTAGTATTAAGGCAGGAAGTAAGTCTCTGTGAGATTTTCCAGCTGTTCAGTTATCTCTAAGTGGAATTTCCCCAAACAAAAATATTTGGAGATAAATACACTTGTCGTGATGTAATAGATTATTTAAAGTGACATATTATTTTCTGGACCCCATAAGCATTTATTTAAGTTTACTTCTCATTTATCTCTGGAATAGAGAGTTTCCAGGTTGGATGAGTTTGTCAGGCACAAAACTGCTTAATGTAGAGAGATTTGTCAATAAGAATGGAGATCCACTAAGGAATGTATCCTAGAATCAGGGGCTTGGTTTTTTGGTAGCTCAATCATGTATGTCAAAATAAAATGGTAATAAGTCATAGTTCCTTGGGATCTCAGAAGAGAAATTCCAATAGCCAGCCCTCCATTTTCCATCTTGGTTTTAAACAAGTAGAAAAATTAAACAGAATATTAAGGATTAGGCTGACATATCAGCTTCACAATTGAGAGGCCAGATTGGAGGACTTGGCATGAGGTCTGCTGGCCAAGTGGGCTTTTTATTCTGAGCCCCAGAACTGGGTGCAGGCAAAGCTGGTCTTCAGTCAGCCCCCTTCTGTAGGAGCTGAGCTGGCCCCTGGAAGGACAGCTGAGAATTGAGCTGCCATCACAGGATAAAAACACCACCGGGCATGGGGAAGCAGTGTTCCCAACCAACTGATAAGCAATTCAGAAGGGTAAGAATGACAGTTTATTGGGTCCCTACCAATACTTATCATTATTTTAAGTGCTTTACAAAATAACATCGGTAGTCCTCATAGCTATCTCGTGATGAGGCTCAGCGGCCAGCAAGGAGGCAGAGCTTTCTGTAGGAAGTGGAGGAGGAGTTCGCTGGCAGAGCTGGCCCTTCCTTCCTTCTTTCTATGGGCATTACTGTACTTCTCCCCCACCTCTCACTTTCATCCTCAGAGAGATGAAATAGCCCACGTTTCAGGGCTGGCAGAAGCTAAACTAGGATCTTTCTCTTTGTCAAATTTCTTAGTTACTTTTTGACTTGTTTCTAATGCTTTTTTTTTTCTTCTTGGCATATTAAAAAACATAATGTGAGAACATGCACTTTTTACCTATTATTTAAGACTCAAGACCTATCGACTATCTTACACAATTTTCTTCTCTCTGTGTAAAATAAACATGCTGAAGAGCAATATTCAAAATGACACTAACACTTTTTTAAAAAGGTATGTAGTTGCCTGGAAAATAGGTCAGTTCTGCATATGACTGTGTATCTTTATTTGTCCATAGGCACCCATCTCATACATCTCTGGATGGCTAACCTTCTTAATGCCACCGAAAGCTGAAAAGATTTGCCCAGATCTCAAGTTTGCAGAACTGGGATGCACACATTTTATGAAAATAAGCAATAGAATGCGTTGCAATAATTCACGTTATTACAATGAAATTGTTATATTAGTTTTTATTGTCGTGTAACAAATTATAGCAAAGTCAGTGGGTGAGTTCAACATGTATTCCTCTCAGTTTTGTAAGTCAGACATCCAGTTGGGCTCAGCTTCGGGTCACACAGAGCCCAAGTGAAGGTATCAGCTGGGTTGGGCTCCAAGTTCAATCAGGTTGTTGGAAGAATTCAATTTCTTGTGGTTGTAGGATGAAGGTCCTTGTTTTTTGTTGTTTTGTTTAGATTTGTTTTGTTTTATTGTTTTGTTTACATTTGTTTTGTTTTATTTTGTTTTGTTTATGCATGCTGTTGGCCAGGGATCGTTCTCAGCTTCTGGAAGCCACTTGTATGTCCTATATCTCATTCTCCCCTTACCCCAAGTCCCTCCTACACTTTGAATTGTTCTGACTTCTATGACGAGCCAGAGAAAATGCTCTGCTTTTAAAGGGCTACGTGATTGGGTCAAGCCCACCTGGATAATCTCCCTATTTTAGGACAATTAATCTGGGACTTTAAATCACATCTGCGCATTCCTTTGCAGCAGCACCCAGATTAGTATTATATTGAGTAATCAGGGGCCAGAGTCTTGTGATGCCATCTTAGAATTCAGTCCACCAAAATGCTATTTGCTGTGATTTTTCATCTTCATGGTCAATTCCCAAGTTTACTATGTAATTGAATTGTGTGTGGATGTATTATTTTCTGTAAGAAGCAGGGACCATTGATTCTAAATGGCATGATAGAAGAAGGTAGACATATTGGATTGTATGAGGATTCTTTGTTTTTGCTTTCATTTGCATTTGTCCTTCTCCCAATTCTATATCCTTTGCCACTTATTGAAAAAGTAGATGAAGGTTAAATATACAACAGTAGATAAGAGCATGACCTTGGAATAGGATAAATCAGGATTTAGATCCGTGCTTCTGTATGTACTTGCTGTCTGGGACTGGGCGCGATACTTAGCCTCTCTGAGCCTCAATGTCCTGTCTCTAAACTAGAGACAATGGCCTCCTCAGTGATGCTTGCTGGAAGTAAATGAGAGAAGTCCTCAGTGCGTTTTCTCTCCATATTGTGGGGATCCTATAACTGGTGATCATTTTAATCGCTCACATAGCAAGTTTCAGGAAAACAAGTTGTGGTACCCATTCCCAGAGGTGGTCTTTGAATGCAGTTGGTAAAAGAAAGATAAGACAGGAACAGATTGTGTTTCCGTGATTTTATTTCACCGAATCTAGAGGAAGGCAAGAGTTGAAATTAGCTTTGATCGAGGGAAAAGAACAAGAAAGAGAAAAATGCTCCAAATAGAAAAGAGATAACTCGTGTCCTCTCCCCGCACGGACCCTCGGCTCTGGTCAGGCTGGCTGTCAGGTGTCCTGGGGAAGGTCCTTTGTCTGCTCCGCCTCTGGCCTGTTCTTCACAATCAGCTCCTCCTTCTGGAACGTTCTCATGACCCTTTCTCACCCATCTTTTCCCCACTTCCTTCACTTACCACCTATTCTCAGTGACCCCTTATCAGTGGCTACAGAGGTTGCAAAGGATAGGGGCCCAGGGGCCAAAGGCAGTCCAGGGATGTGCACATCCTGCCTCTGCTCCTTACTGGTCATGTGACTGCAAACAGGTCACTTACTGGTCATGTGACTGCAAACAGGTTCTGTCTCATTCTCTTCACCTTTGAAACTGACATGGCAAAGAATAGCATCTATCTTGTAGCACAGCTGTGAGGATTGAATGAGTCACTCACGCCCCCAGAATTTGCCAAATAGCTCATCCACATCTCCTGAGATAGAGCGATGCAGGGCCCAGAGAGGCCCTGAGCGTTACTTTAAAGAAGCTTCCGGAAAACCTGACTCCGAGGACAAGGAGCACCCCCAGGCCTCCAAACCCACCAACGCTGCAGTGTGCACACCATGTGTTTGGGGCACATGCAGATTGAACACTTGACCGAATGAGAGAGAATACCCTCGAACCAGCAATATGTTCCATTTAGTGTGTTACAAAGAATTTTCTAGCAGGCTTGGCACAATATAATGGCATCCAGCAGGTCTCCCGGGGGTGTTCCAGGTTGATGGTTCTGTCATTTAGTTGTCATCTTGATGGGGTCATGGCAGGGGTCAAGCACAGCACTTACCTGCTTTGCCATCTTGACCGGAGGTTCCGTTAGCTCTTGAGGTGACCCTTACTGTGTCGCCATAGAGAAAATGAATGCCACAACGAGTCATCCTTAACTGTCCCACAGAGCTACAGGCCCAGGAAGTGACATGCTAGGCTCTGGGTGCCATTATTTTGCAGGCTTGGCGTGGGGACTTTGATCTGGGGCCAGGCTCTGAAATCACTGTTTTCTTTCTCTGTCCACTGCTGGTCCTAATCCGGCGGCCTCTCTCCCACGCGGACATCCCCAGGACCTCTTGTAGATAGTGTCAGATGCTGAAGGAAGTGGCTGTCTACACCTTTGACCTTATACCCAGACCCCTCGGTATACATTTTACAGAGATCCACATTCTGATGCAGACAGTCTCAGATCTACTAACCAATGTGTGCAGCCATTTCCCAGTGTTTCTGAGACAGACTCACAAACAGAAATGTAATGCTATTTATGCTGTTTATGGAATGTGAGCCTGGGTTCTGGTCTGGCTGGACAGTTCCAGCTTACCTCCGTTTTCTGGGCATCCCATCCGGTTTAGCATTTAGCCGAACAAAAACCACCCAGTTTGGAAAATAAACTATAGGAGCGCCCTAATTATATGGAACAAGAGATTTGACCTATAAACAAAACATATTCTGGAGCTAGATGGAGTCAGCTAGAACCTCAGATTGGTAAGATATCAGATCCTTTCCCAAGGCGGGGTCTCGTCTCAAGGGCACCAGCATAGCCGTGCTGCTAAGTGGAAGCTCTGAATTTGGGCTCTCATGTGAATGGTAATCCATTCTCTCTAGAGTGAGTGAGTATCACTCAGCTCTGATCAGCTTCCCTGCCTGATCCAGTAGTCCCTCCCTCTGTTTATCCTTTGCAATTCCTGCCCACATACTTCAGTGCTTTTCTTCACTCAGTCTGTTGGCCATGAATAATTTGTTTGTTAACGTATTTCATGTGCATATGCTTATTTGTTTTCAGTTAGTTGGGTTAGCCCAGAAGACCCTTCCTGGCTTGGAAGGGAACCTCAAGTCCTCTGCCTGGCTTCAGGTCACCCCTAAACTCTGTTCATCCTTTTATTTTTGCATCTCATTCCGCTTCTCTCTCCCCTCCCCTCACCACCCCTGCACCCAGAGGCTGTCTTCCTCCAACACTTATTGAATACGTTAAATGCTTCAGAGGTATTAATGCGTGCGGTCCCCACCACAACTCTGTCACATCCGTGCTCTTCCGTCCCTACTTAGCAGACGAAACTGAGTCTCAGGGAGCTCAAGAAACTTTCTCAGACTCACTGCTAGTAAGGGAGGGGCCGAGAGCGAATCTCAGCTGGCCCAACCCAAACGCCGAAAGGCAGAGTCTCTGTTCTGGCCCAGCCATCTGGCTCCTGGCTCCTGTCACCTTCAACCCCAAGGGCGCACTTCACCGTATCCAAGAATCCTTTTCTTGGCTTGGCTCTCGTGTCCCTCCTTTCTTTTGGATATTCTGACGGTGTTTGTAGCTTAGACCATATTATGTTATTCTCGTATCATCCATGAAATGCTGCTAATTTCTGTCTTCTTATCGAGACTGTATACTTTTCGATGGTAGAGATGATTTCTCAGAGACGATTGTACCTCTGGATCATATATCACTGTACCGCATACATAGTAGGTGGTTACCTCATACTTCCTGCTTGGTGGATTTTCCTCTCTGTAAAATTCCCCCACAGCAGCCGTCCCCGTGCCCGGCACGAGTCAGGAATGCAAGAACGCATGCTCTGAGCCAGGCTAGGTCACAAGTTTGCACTGCGATCCCGGCCTGGAGCCTGTGTGCCTCCCCAGTCAGAACACACCTGGATTAGCTCTGCACCCTGCACCGGTAACGAGGATGGAGCAGAGAAAGCGCCAAGACGTTCTGCAGTCCTCTCTTATTCTCCTGCATTAGCAACTTACAGGATTTTCACAGGGCTCTTGAACGCTGAGTTGGGAACAGGCTCTGGGAGGAAGTGGGCTAGAGTTAGCAACAAAGAAAGAAATGCATTTGGATTCTGTTGTAGGCGAGGTGATTTTGCGCGCGTGCGCACACACACACACACACACACACACACCCCGTTGAGCACACTCGCCCACCCCCACGGGAAATCGACGGTGTCAGGTGTATGGACATGATATTACTCAGTTATAAAACACTTTCTTCTGGCGTCTCCCAGTAGAAGCTTTCATGTGGGTATGAAATATTGTCCCTCTTATTATTATTCATAAAAGCTTAAAGAGCACCTGCCAATATGCCAAAGAGTCCCTTCTCATCTGACAAGCATCTTGGTTTACTCAAGCGCAGACAGATATCTGTATTTTATGGAATTCTAAATAACCTTCTAATGAAGAAATGGGGGAAATCTATGCATGAATCACGCGAATCTGGAGTCGATTTATTTTTATGCTTCAGCATATTGAATCGAATGGTTGCAATGGGAAAAGATACACAGACACCATATTGATAGATCATTAGAGCTAATATTTTTAAATGTTAACCATATGTTGCCTGAGTGCTATTAATATATTAAAATATATAAAGTGTTAAGGGTTTAAGTGACTTTGGGATCAAAGCCAATATAATAATCACCCAATATGTAATTTGATTCATCTTTATATATATTTTTTACAATTAATTGAAAGGCCTCTTTCATTTTGCACTCGCTCACTGGGTCCTGTCTTATCTGCATTCCTGCCTTTCTCAAGACACCCCAAGGCCCACGGCAGTGAAGCCAGGTTTTCTTTCTCTTTCTGTCTAGTATTTTTTTTTTTTTTTTGTCTTATAACAGCGCCTGGTACAGGGCATAGCTTCGATCCATTGAATGACCCTGTCTGCACTAGAAATGGTCCTCCTCGTTGTCTGGACTATTTGATTTATACTGAAGTTACAAAAGAGTACTTCTCATGCCATAAAATAAGTGTGTGTGTGACTCGATGGCATACAGTGGACACGTGCACACACACGTGAGCGCCCGCCAGAGGGGTGACAGCCGCGGCTCCCGTATCGATGCCCACGACGGTCCCCTGGTTGTCACATCACACCAGAGTTAAGCCAGATGAAACCAGTGGGAGACACTGGGTAACGCGTGTGTGGGGGTCTCTCTGTATGATTTCCTACAACTGTGCGGGAACCTGCCATCATTTCAAAATAAAAACCTTTTTTTTTTTTTTTTTAATGAGTATATCCAAAGGACAGAGGGAGTGCAGTGACGATATTGAACACTGTAGACACAAGTTCGTAATCCGAATGTCCCGCTGTGGGCAGCACTCCCCACGCATTTAAACCTGAGAGCGAACGAGGAATTCCTCTTCCGGTTCCTAGTTAATAAATCGGATGTGTTGGTATGGCAGCGCCAAATGATCACAGAAGCCATGTGCTGCTCCTTCATTAGGGGCAAGGAGACCCCCAAAGACGTGAGAAGGTGTGTGTGTGCTGTTAATAGAGGAGATGTCTTTTTTTTTCTTTAATTTTCTGCAGGAGAATGACAATCATAACAAGTGTTGGTGTAGTACTTTCTGTGTACCAAGCATTAGCATCTCTTAGCTGGTATCGTAAGGGATGCAGGCACTGGGGTTCAGACAGAACCGGGTTCAAATCCTGGCTCGCCAGTACTTCTTCCTGTTGTGTTCTTTCTCTGAGGCCGTTGTGTAACTGCTCGGTTTCCTTATCATCAAATGTGGGTGAGCGACAATCCTTACCTTGCAAATGTAATAGCTCTCAGAAACGGAATGAGAGGATGTAAGCACGCACTCGCCCGAGGCTCACCCGGTTCAGCCCCTCATGTGGGCACTCAGCAAATGACAGGCGCTCCTGAATTACCACGGGGAGCCCTGTGGTCCCCTTACCTGCCGCCCCCACCCCCCGTGAGGATGACCCCTCTTATCTCGGCCTCTCCTCCCGTCTCTGCGCGTTCAGGGCAGGTGTCCGCAGGAACCCACGAGCGGACGCCCGAGACAGATGATTACAATTTCCTATCATGGAATCGCTTTTCTGTTTGGCCATAGGTACTTCATTTAATCTATTTCTAATTTGCTTTAAACCGTTCATTCTGGAAACGCATAAAATGGGGAATATTCTTAGGGACATCTTTCCAGCGTCCCTTTCCCAGCGAAGCTCTGGGTCATGTACGAGACGGCGCTCGGAGAACAGCAAAGCGACTCACAGGTGTGCGTCGTCACCGCCGTCAGCATTATCGGTCTTTGCTCTGATTTCCCCACGGGGTGTGTCTCTGTGCTCCGGGCGCAGAAAACCCACGGATTTAATGCACCTTGCGAAAGAAAGGAGAAGAAATGCAGAAGAGGGGAAAATGGCCTCATTTTGGTATTTGTGATTTCTCTCCTTTTCAACCAGACCCTCTCATCAGAGTAACCCAGTGACCCTTGGCACTATGGGTATTCTGGGTGGATAATTTTACGTTGCAGAATGGGGAAAAGGGGTTGCCTGTGCATTTTAGGATGTTTTAGCAGCATCCCCGGCCTCTACCCACTGGATGCCAATTACACCCCACCACTCGTGGCAGCCAGAATATCTCCAGGCTTCCCCAGACATTGCCAAGTGTTCCTGTATAATAAGTAACTCACTCCAGAAGTTACTTATTATAATAACAGCAAGGAGACATAGCACACGCAGTAGTAGCCTAAAGAACCCCGAACCGTTCCCCTGCAAAAATCTGACCGTTCTAAAACGCTAATGGAACGGTTGTCAGAGCTCGCTGAAGTTTATTCTTAAACAGAGAGTCTGTGTGAGAAGACCCAAGCCTGTCCCCATTGCTTTCTATGTTAAGTGATGCACGATTCCAGCCTAAAGATCAAAGGAGTCATCCTGACTTTGGAGTTCTCCTCCTTCTCATATTCGTTTATTCACTCAGCAATTCTTTAGTAAGTATACACAGGTGTTTTTAATACCATTTCTTAGTGGGATCCATGTGGCTGAGGCTCTGGGGGCTTAGAAACCCCCCAGACGAGAGGTTGGAGTGCTGTTACAGGCAGATCCCATCAAATACAAGCTTTGTGTTTACAGATTTTAAGTGAAGTTATCTCCTGTGAAGCCGAGTCAGGCTTTTTCTTTCTCCCTGATAAGGAAGAGGGTGGCAATTACCAGCCTCCTTCAAAATCACGATGCCTTCCTTCCGTCGCAAACCAGAATCTTCGATGATGAGCTGGGAAAAGAAGGAAAGAAGGGAAGGATGAAGGGAGAGAGGGAAGGATGATGGGATGAAGGAGGGAAGGAAGGAAGGAAGGGAAAGAGGGAAGGAAGGAGGGAAGGAGGGAGGGAGGAATGGATGGAGGTAAGAAGGGAGGAAAGGAGAGAAAGAAGGAAGGAGGAAAGAAGGAGGAAGGAAAGGAGGGAAGGAAGAAAGGATGGTAGCAGTTTTTTTGTTTTTTCCCGCTAGAAGGGAACATTCTCTCCCTGTCACTGTAGGAAATGAGAATCGCTACTGTTCCTTCTCGTCCTGACCCTGAGCGGGGCAGGATGTTTAATTAGAGATCCTCAGGCCTGTTCACAGGCGGACGCCAAGCTCCACCCCCACTGATGCTGGCCTGCCTGCAGCTTGGCTCCCTTTTGCCCGTAATAAATATATCTGCCTTTGTGCTGTAGCTGCTGCCTAAACAGATTTTCTGTTTTTAATAAGGAGTGGGAAAGTCTTATAGTCCTTCCCAATAGTGTAGTTGGAAAAAAAAAAAGAAACTAGAACACAAGTAAACAAGGGCACAGTTCCCATTCTGTTAACTCTCGCCTCTCCGACAGTGAACCCCAGGCTGTCTTCTGTTCGGACAACACCACTGAGCTCTGGGCAGCACCCCCACCGACCCCCGCCCCAAACTTCCCTCCCCTCTGTTTTCCTCCTTGTCTGACTGGCCACAGGAGAACGTTGGTGTTGGAGAAGCCGTTATCCTGGGAGGCACTAGCGTTATAGGTTAGGTTTGTGGCTCCACATGCAGACTGAATTGGCTTCTACTCAGGTTCTGCCCCTCACAAGCTGTGTGACCTCAAGCCAGTTGGTTAACGTCTCTGAGCCTTGGTTTTCTGAGCTACAAAAATGGGGCTGATAATGGTAGCTTCCCCAGAGGGGGGTTGCTCTGAGTCATAAATGAGGAAACATCCTTAAGGCACCTAGTAAATGCTCAGTAGATGGTCACGGGTGCTGTCATTATTACCAGTAGGCGGGGTCATCGGGGTCCAGGTCTTGTGGATGCCCCTGGCTGGGGACCCGGGACGCAGTGGCTCTGGAAATTGCATGCCACAGCCCTCCAGGCAGCATTTTTCTGCTGAGACTAAGAAGATGGTGAATTATTAAAACGAATGCGAGCTGGCTGCAACCCACTTTCGTCCTGCGTGGAAAGCAACTAGTACTTCTTGAACTTGGCCTGTGTGATTTAATTATAGTCCTACTCACCCAGCTGCTGGTGGTAGAGTCTCTGTCGCTGGTTTATGGGATGTGGCAGCATCTTTGTGCTGGGCCACGCCCTCTGAGCTCCCGTGCCGTTGTCAGTGGTGTGCGCCCAGCCTGCATTAGGGGTGGGGTTGGTCCCCATGATTCACCCACTGGGCCCTTCTGACTCTTAAGAGTCCAGAATTCTGACCATCTGAGTTTGCAGACGGTGTTGGCGTGAAACGCTCACCTGTTTGCACGCCTGAAAGTTCGGGGTGCTAATTGTAGGTTTATTTACTTTTCTGGGGCCTTGGCTGTGCCCCTGGGCTGGGCTGGACTGTGCTTGCGCTCTGGCTGGTGAGGAAGCCCAGACCTGATGGGACAATGGCAGGTGACCTGAGGTCTCTGGTGTTGGCGGAGCCCACATGTTTCTAACCGGGGAATGCATGAAGCAGGCTTTACGTGGAGTTTCTCATTTCTTCCTTCCGACAAACCTGGGAGCTTGGTGCTTTACAGATGAAGAAACTCAGGATGGACAGAACAGGGAATGGGATTCTGAGTACCCCAGAATAGGGATTTGCAAGAATTTTTCTTCTAGGGTACACTTTGACAGATGATGGTCCCATGGTTGACATACTCTCAAGGGTACATCTATAATTTTAATAAGCCCTTTCCCAAAATTTTAAGAGGAATTTGAGCTCTAAGCTCTTGCATGTGCTATTTTAAAAATAATTTTCCTATGCGTTGGAGTAATGTTACCATCCAGTTCAAGATCTATTTCTGAATATGGCACAGATAATACAGGCTGTGGGTTCTTCACAGTTCCCCACACATCAACTGAAACTAATTCCTTTTTTTTCTCAGATGAAAGCGTGTCACAAATCAGGTGACAGTGGCAGGGTTACCGGTTCAAGAGAATCCACGCAAAGCTCTTAGCCCATTATAAACACTCATTAAATAAAACAGCCAATGTCCATATAATCCTTTACTACATGCCAACCATTCTCTGATAGAAGGACATATTTTCACTAATGGAGTCTCTACAACAACTTTTCCAAATAGGATTTACCCCCATTTTACAGATGAGGATATCACGGCGTAGGGTAGAGAAGTAATTTGTCCAACTCCATGAAGGTAGAAGGCAGTGATTTAATCCAGGGTCTGAAGGCGTTAACAGTTTCTGAGCATTGTGTCAGGTGACACCGTGAACTTGAACTGGCTTTGGTGTTTTTATTTCATAATCAGTCAGTCCTAAACTTCAGGACTTGAACTATCGTTATTAGCAAGTTAATTGCTTCCCTGTAGTGGGCAGCAGAGCAGATCAGCCTCTGGGTTTCGCTCAGCTTCTTCATCAATGACTTCGATCAGTGACTTCGATCAGGGATCAGAAAAACTTTTCTGTGAAGGGCCAGGTAGTAAATATCGTCGGCTTTGCCAACCATTAGGTCTTTGTCGCAGCTACTCGACTCTAGTATTGTAGCACAAAAGCAACCATAGGAGATACATAAAAGAATGGGCATGGCTATGTTCCAATAAAACTTTATTTATAAGAACAGGTGGGGGATCAGTCAAGGAAGATGGATCTCAGGCCATAGTTTGCTGACCTCTGATTTAGATGAAGACGCAGAAGGCAGAGTTATTCCACTAATCATGACAAACATCTGGGAAAGAGAGCTAGCTGAAATTTGGGTGAGGAAAATGAAGATTCATAAAGTTCTCGATGGTCCAAAACTATGTCAGGTATTAAATATTAAAAATTACCTGAATAGCTGGATTCCTAAATCTGAAATTCAGGCACTGTTATTAATAAGCCGTATCATTAAGTAGGTCTGCCTGCCTCTGACAAATCACTCAAGCCACTTAACCTTTCTGAATCTCTCATATGTCTTCTATAAAACAGAGAATATTAACCTTCTTCTGAGGACCCATGTAAAGATCATATATGGCATTATATCAACATATGTAAAAATGCAACTTTAATTACAAACAGATGCATCTAGACTCCTGCAGCTGTCTTTTAGAAGACAATCAACAGGAGTGTAGGCTGGAAGAACCAGATTAAAAATCAGGGGCCAGAGTTTAGCTGACTGAAAGCACGGGACGAACTAGCCATGTGGTCTGACTCATCCACGGGCAACTGCGGCTCCGTCTGCACAGTTTGGGGGTGGGGAGTGGAGATGAAGGACACTCGAAGTCCACAGGCTAGACCAACCTGGGACTGGAGGGTCAGCATAGTCAAAGAAGCAGGAAAGAAAGCAAAGGACACGGACTGAGAATTGTGGGCTAGGGTCCCAGCTCTTTTACCTCTACCTCTTGGTCATGAGATCTCAGTCTAATCACATAAGCATCTGACCTTCAGTTCCCCGTGTAAGAATTGTATGTCACTTACAGAATTGTGAGGACCCTGTAGATGGCTCTTGCTTTAGTTTGAGCTACTAAATTCATTCCCTCTCTCCTGGGAACGGCCCTCCCGCCCTCCGTGCCTCTTGGTTTTCCTCTGAGCACCACCCAAGCCCCAGCTCAGACTAGGAAGTTCTATAGAATTGACCTCACTTCCTGGTGTAGGGGTGAGCCTGGGACCCAAGCAAGGCCAGTGAGAATGATGCCCAGGATGATGTCATTGGATGTCGTTGGACATCGCTGGAGCTCTTGAGGAAGGGCAGCCCTGTTCCTGCTCCAGGTGGGCGGGGTAGGGTAATGTCTCACCAGTCTTGTCCCCAAGTCCCAGAACCAGATCCTGGGCTTTTGCTGTCCTTCCATCCCAGCATGCAATCAATCTTCAAGGGTTCCCTAACATCACGAACATTTTAAATCGGGTCCCCAACCCCCAGGCTGTAGACCGGCACCGGTTCGTGGCCTGTTAGGACCCCGGCTGCACAGCAGGAGGTGAGCAGCAGGTGAGCCAGTGAAGCTTCATCTGCATTTGCAGCCGCTCCCCAGCGCTAGCATCACCGCCTCAGCTCCACCTCAGATCGTCAGGTGTCAGATTCTCATAGAAGGACTGGTCCCTGGTGCCAAAAAGGTTGGGCACTGCTGCTTTAAATGAGTTGAATCTTCTTTGCCCTGAATATTTTACCTTTCTGCTGATAATCCCGTGTGAATCTAACCTGTAATGATTTTCATCACCATGATTGTGCTGTTGTTTTTGTTTTCACCGTTGTGAAATCTTCCTCTAGTGCAGATACATTAGATTCAGTGAATACCATTTGTGAGCGCTTCCCGTGCACTAGGCAATATGCAAGGTTCTTTGCATCTGTAACTTTGCTTAATCCTCTGCACGACCTAGCGTGGCACGTATCACCACCCCATTTACAGCGAGGAAAGCAAGCTGACAGAGGCTAGGAGACGGACCCCTGGTTGCAGAGCTCATGAATTAAAGAGGGCAAGATTCATGCCCAAATCTGAGCACAGAGTTCCTTCTGCCTGTGAGGCAGGGACAGAAGGGCAGGTGTCACAGAAAGAGCATCGGATTAAGAATCAGGTGACTCCAGGGCTGCAGAAACCAGCCAGCTGGTTCCCCGTGTGGACCCGGATGCCCTCAGCCCTAAAATGGCAACGATAACTGCACGTCACCCCGTGGGCTTGTCAGGGAAGGACAGGGTGGGACACCCCAGGTAAAGCATGTGGCCCAGACCGGCACACTGCATGCAAGGACTCAAAATATGCTAACGTCCTCCCTCTCCCTCCGCTGGTCAGCAGCAGTCCTCCAGAAAACCACCCCCCGCCCACCCCTCAGTGTGAAGGAAACCCCTCTTCTTAGCTCTATAAGATGCTAGTTCAAGGTCATCCTGATCACACTCAGCCTCTAGGCCAAGCCTAGAGGTAGGAAAGTTCTGGGCTGTGACACAAGTCCTCTCCCTGTCTCTGTGTGTCACCTGGCCAATCACTCACCCTCTCTGTGCTTCATTCTCCTCCTCCACACACACGCGTAAAATGGGATTGGGGGATCTTTGATGCTCCCCGATGCCCCAGAGTGATGGCCTTAATCTGACAGATAGACAGACACGATGTTCAGGGGACCAACTGACCACCGTCTGCATGTGGCTGCCCCTCAGTCCTCCCACCCCTCTCAGAACGGAGGAGTCCCGAGACACCGTTGTGAATGGAATAAGACCCTTTTCTTGGCCCTGTCTTCCCATTTTTAAAAACACCACGAGGCTCTGTCAGAACAACTGCCGCCTGTCCTGTCAGCACGGGGTCCCGCGGGGAGCTCGCGGCGCTGCCCTCGGGCTGGCCCGCGTCCAGGCTGTTGCCATGCGAAACCCCCAAGCCTTTCCACGCCTTAGACTTTGCCAAACAGTGCTGACTTTCTCCCTAAGGGCCCGTCCCCATAAAACTGTCACCTCACAGTAGGTAAGCGGGGCAAACCACAGGCGGCGCGAAAGCCAAGCTTAGGCAGACATCTCTGCCACAGAAATCCCGGGGGAAACTTGAACTTCACTCCCACGAAGCGAGGCCCAGAGACCCGGCAGAGAGGTGGTGAGTCACTCTGACGGCAGGAGGCAGGGAGCAGCAGCCTGGTTTCTTCCAGAGATGGCAGACAGAGTGGCTGCAGAGAAGAGTCAGGACCCCGCCCCCTTGCCTCCTGATGACGCCTGGGGCAGCAATCTGGGGTAACGGCAGGGCTTGGTGAAGCTTCATCTCTGAATGGTCGCCCCATGTAAGCCAGAGCAGGGAGAGTAACACCACCTGTCATTTGGTGTACGGCCCAAGCTTGCCCTGGGGGTTACGATAACACACGACTTTATTTTGTTTTTCCATCGTCTCTTCACATGTACGTCGGATCGTATTCGTTTCCTGTGGGTGCTATACCAAAGGACCGCAAACCCTGGTTGCTTAAAACGACAGGAATGTGGGCTTGTCACAGCTCCCGGGGCCAGAAGTCTGAACTCGAGGTGTCCGCAGGGTTGCTGGGGCTCAGACAGCATCTGTGCCCAGCCTCTCCGTCCCTTCTGGGGGCGGCCAGCGGTCCTTGGCGGTCCTTGGCCTGTAGACGCATCGCTCCAGCGCCTGCCCCGTCTTCACACGGCCTTCTTCCCTGTGACCCTGTGTCTATTTGCCCTATTTGTATGCATTTTCTCTCCCTTCTTATTTCTCATTGGATTTAGGGCCCACCCTGATGCAAGGTGATCTCACGTCAAGATCCTTAACTTGGTGACATCAGCAAACACACATTTTTTTTTTTTTCCCCATATAATATCACATTTCCCGGTTCCAAATGAATGTAATTTTGGGGGAGCTACCCCTCATCCCACTGTAAAGGTTTTCTTCTTGGTCCCTGGAGCATGCCAGCCATATCTTTCCTGCTCATCTCAGGTGGGATCCAGCCACTTGAAGTTTCAAACATGGTCTCTATTTGGTAACTCGCTTATCTAACGCTGAGTAACAGCCAAAGCTTGAACTTGAGTGAGATTGTCCCTCCTCGCAGCTCAGAGCTGATCCAAGCGGCAAGACTGCCGTGGAAAGGGAAGCACCGTTCTTTCCTCTTTTCTGCTCACCCCCTGCCTGCCCCCCACATGGAGCTGCTGCTTCTCTTTCTCAGGGTCTCAGGTGAGCGAGGTGTGAGCACGAGGTCAGTCCACCCTGGCTGAGAGGCTTCGTGCTTTCTGGACCTGGCGGATATTTACAGAGGAGAGGCCGCAGAGGCCTGGCCGATGAGGAGAGCGAGTTTGTCCTCTCAGAGGGGCTTGGGAGGTTCCCGTGCCTTCCCCTGGGTCCTCGCTCTCCTGCAGTCCCCTTGAGCCAGGCTGAGGCCTCTGGGCCTATGCCCGGGCATTCAGCCAACGCCTGCAGAGTGGCTTTGTCGGACCTGCCCACACTCTCTTTGCACACTCGGCTTACAGAGGAAGCGTGCCCCCGGGACCTGCCCCCACAGCCTCCAGAACGCAAGCTCAGCCCCACCAAGCGTCCTCTCCC
>PVKZ01007087.1:0-26637 GCA_004027375.1 Macroglossus sobrinus | reverse complement strand
CCCCCCCCGGCAGCCCGCCCGCGGCGTGCGTGCCGCCTCACCCAGGATGTGCGCCACGGCCTTCACCAGGTCGCGCTGGCCGTCGCCGTCGCCGTGGGCCGCGGCCTTCTGCTCGGCCAGCACGAAGCTGCTCAGGACGGGGTGGGGCAGGCTCAGGAAGAGGTCCAGCACGTTCAGGCAGGACGCAATGCGCTGGGGCAGTGTGCCGCCCACGACCGTGTCGTTGCTGCCCATGGCCTCCAGCACGACGCCCACGTCCCCGATGGCGCCCCACTGCACGCTGAGGCCTGGGGACAGCGGTGGGGGGGAGGGGCGGGGTGAGTGGGTGGCTGGCCGGGGGGGGTGGGGAGGGCCGCGGGGGCGTCGACGGGCGGGCGGCGGGCACCTGGGAAGCCGTCGTGCCGACGCTTCTCGCATATGCGCTCCATGCTGGAGTTGGCGAAGCCGTAGTTGCTCTGGCCGGCGTTGCCGCGCCCGCAGCTCACGGAGGAGAAGGCCACGAAGTAGTCCAGCTCAGGGCACGCCTCCCGGGTCACCCTGTGGGCGACGCGGTCACTCACACCCTGGCCGGGGCCGTGTTGCGTGCGGGGCAGGGGGGGGACCCCGGGGGCCGTGGGCGGGGACCGGTGGCCGCCCCCCCACCCATGCGCATGGGCCGGGCCCCCACCTGTCCAGGTTCAGCGTGCCGCTGTACTTGGGCCTGTTCACGTCCTGGAACAGCTCGGGGGTCTGGTTTTCCAGCATGGCGTCCTTCAGGACCTGGGGGTGAGGGGCGAGGGGTGCTCAGCGCCAGCCCCGGGGCCCCGGGACTCCAGGGGGCCGCCCCCCCGCCCCTTCCGCGCCCCGCTCACCATGGCCAGGTTGAAGACCCCACCCACGGGCCCGAGCTGCGTGGCCTCGGCGATGAGGCTCCGGGCCCCGTCCAGCGAGCCGACGTTGCTGGTGGACAGAAGCACCTGCACGCCCTGGCGCCGCCACTCACGGACCTGCTTGGCCTGGTAGCCTGCGGGACACAGGGTGTGGGCTCGGGCACAGCAGGGCTCTGGACGCCCAGCTCGGGTGCCCCGGGGCCGGCCGGGCGGGGGGGGGGGGCGGCCAAGGTGTCCCTCCTGCGGCCCCCGGGCCCTCACGCCCACTCACCGTTGCGGATTCCGGAGCGGGAGGTGAGCACGAGCTTCTGGGCCCCGCGCTGCACCAGCCACTGGGCCAGCTCCAGGCCGAAGCCCCCCAGGCCGCCCGTGATGATGTAGCTCTTGCGTGCCAGGCAGAAGTTCTTGGATATGGCGGGCATCAGGGTGGGCTTGGGCCCCCGCACTGTGGTCTCCTGCTCCTCCTCACGCACCTGCGGCAGAGGCGGAAGCCCGCTCACGCACCGCCCGCGGGGCCGGGGGGCTGGGGGGCCGGGGCGCCGCTGGGCCGGGGGGCCGGGGCGCCCCTCACCTGCACCACGACTTTGCCGATGTGCCTGCCCTGGGCCATGTAGCGGAAGGCGTCCTCCACCTGGGCCTTGGGGAACACGGTGCACTTGAGGGGCCGCACCACGCCGTCACGGATGCCCGCCCGCAGCAGCGCCGCCACCTCCCGCCAGCTGGCGCTCGCCTCGTCGAACAGCGCGTCCAGCAGGATCCCGTGGAAGGTCACGTTCTTCAGGAAGATGGCCATGCCTGGGGCAGCGCAAGGCGGAGGGCTCAGCACGCCCGGCCTCGCCTGCCGCGGCCCATGCGCGCCCCCCGCTCCCCCCAACTCCCCCCAGTCCCCCGGCCCCCCGGCTGCGCCTCACCCAGCGGGTTGTTGTTGGAAAGGTCGAATTTGCCGATTTCCAGGAAGCGGCCGTGCTGGGCCAGGCACCGCACGCTGGCCTGCAGCTTCTCCTCCGCCAGGGAGTTCAGCACCAGGTCCACGCCTGGCGGGGGACAAGAGGGCCCTCGTGGTCCTGGCCACTGCCCGGCCCCTGCCCGGCCCGGCACCAGTGCCAAGGGCCGGACCCTGTCCCCCCGTCCTGGGCTGGGCCGGGCCGGGCGTCCTGCAGCTCGGCCAGTGAGCGAGGAGGGGCCCCGGGGGTGGATGGCGGGAGTTGGGCGACGGGGGTGCGGGGACCGCTGGGGGCCCTCGGCCACGCACCTTTGCCATCCGTGTGCCGTAGCACGTGCTGCTCGAAGGACGTGTCCCGCGAGTTGGCGAAGCTGGTGTCGTTGAGCTGGGGGAACCGGGCCTGGAGGTACGCCCGCTTTTCGGCCGAGCCTGGTGGGAGGGAGGCCCGGGCCGGTGAGCGGGGCTGCGGGGCTGCGGGGCCGGCCGGGCGGCCCGGGCCCCGGGCGGGGCTGGCCGGCTGGCTTACCCACGGTGGTGAAGACGCGGCAGCCCAGGCTGAGGGCGATGGCGATGGCGGCCTGGCCCACGCCGCCGGAGCCCGAGTGGATCAGCACGGTCTCCCCGCGCTGAATGCGGCCGCGCACCACCAGCGCGTAGTAGGCGGTGGTGTAGACGACAGGCACGGAGGCCGCCTCCTCCAGGGTCCTGCGGGCACAGGGCGCGGGTCAGCTCGGGCCCGAGCCCCACCGTGTCCGAGGGGGGGGGGCCCTGGCTCGCCGCCCGGCGGACTCACCAGCTGGAGGGTACATCCCACAGGAAGTCCTGGGAGAGCACGACGGAGGTGGCCAGGCCCTCGGCGGGCACCAGCCCCATGACGCGCTTGCCGCTGGCGTCACGGCCGGAGAACTCCATGCCCAGCATGCAGTCCCGGTTGGTCCATTTCCCTGCGGGCAGACGGCGGCTGAGGCGCGGGGCCCTCCCGCGCCCCAAGCACCGAGGCAGGGCCCTGCCCCGCCCCCCGCCCCCCGCCCCGGGCCGCGCGCTGCCCGCACCTGGGATGGCGTCAGGGGACAGCTTGCCCGTGGCCAGCATGATGTCCCGGAAGTTGAGGGAGGCGTAGTAGATGCTGCACAGGTGGGAGCCGGCGCTGGGGGCGGGGGCGTGGCGCAGCGGGGAGCACACCCAGCGGATGGAGGACAGGTCGCCTCGGACGAGGACGTTGACGAAGGCGTGTTCCGTCTGCTCCTCCGGCTGGTCTGGGGTGACAGGACGTGAGGCTGCCATGGGGCACCCCCCCCCCCCCGCACCATGGCCCTGCGGGAGCCCTGCCCCTCCACACGCAGCTGCACGGCCCGGGGCCGGGCGGGCGCTCACCGTGCTCCAGCGAGAAGTGGCGGAAGGCCCCCCAGGCCCCGTCCCGGTAGACGTTCATCACCAGGTCCCCCCGCAGCACCTTCTGCAGCTCCGCGGAGCCGGGGTCCATCTTGGGGACGGGGGATGTGCTGCTGAGGTTGGACAGCAGGATGCACCTGCGGGTGGGCGGGCCGGTCGGTGAGGGGGGGCCGGGCAGGAGGGGAGGCGGGGCGGTGAGCGGGGGCCGGGCAGGAGGGGGGGCCGGGCAGGAGGGAGGCGAGGGGAAGGGGCGAGGGTAGAGGGGGGTGGCGGAGGGGGGGTAGCGCACAGCTCGGCGGCGTCTCTCACCGGACCCGGTGCCCGCCAGGCTCCTTGCGGAGACAGTTGACCATGCCCACGACGCCCGAGGTGGGGCAGCCGGCGGCGGTCAGCCACACGGGCTGGGAGGACGCGGTGGACAGGATTTTCTGCGGGACGAAGGGAGGGTTGGCTTCTGCGAGGGCGCCCGGGCCCGTGAGGCGGCCGGGCGGGGACTGACCTTCAGCGGGTCCACCCATTGGAAGCTGGTGTCCTCCACGGGCAGGAAGATGGGGCTCTCCGCAGGGGCCAGCCGGCGGCACAGGAAAAGCACGGAGCCGTAGAAGGATCTCTTCTGGGCCACCAGCTGCAGAGACGTCTTGGCGAACAGCCTCTCCCACTCGTCCTGCGTGACGTGACAGCCACCGGCCGCGGTCAGGGCCCGGCCGGCCCCCAGCCACCACCACCCGCCCCCCCCCCACCCACCCCGGGCCCGGCCGCTCCCCTGCACCTGGCTCAGGAGGCTCTGCCCTCCGGGCTGCGGCTCGGGGCAGGTGAGGAAGGCCACCGTGTCCCCGAGCGGGTGTCCTCGGAGCAGCGTGTGCAGCAGCAGGAAGCCGCCGTCCTTGAGGGTGGCCGCCATGTTGCCGAGGGCCGTGGCCACGTCGCCGAGGCTGGACACGCAGCAGTTGCACACCACGAAGTCGGCGGGGCCCAGGCCGCCGGGCGCCGGGCCCGCGGGGTCCCACTGGCTCTGGCCCACGCCGTGCTGCTGCAGCTTGGCCTGGGCCGCCTCCAGGGCCTGCGGGTGGCGGTCGGTGGCCACGTAGTCCAGCTGCAGCAGGGGCTGGATGCGCAGCAGGGCCGGGATGCGGGAGTAGAGATGGCCGTCGCCAGCCAGCACCTGCGGGGAGAACGGTCCTGGACTGTCCTGTCCGCCTCCGTGGCAGAGGTCCGCGGAAAGGCCCGGCGGTCGGAGCGGGCGGCCCCCTGGACCCCACTCGCCCCCCGGGCCCGCGGCGCCCGCTCGGCACCCACCTCCACCACCTTCATCTTGAAGCTGGTCAGGTTCTCCAGGGCCGTGTCCACGCAGGCCCTGAGCGCCGGCGCGTCCAGCAGGCCGCAGAGCAGGGCGTCCGCGTGCAGCTGCGCCCTCTCCTGCGCCAGCACCTGCCCCAGCTCTAGCTGCAGGTTGCCGTTGAGCTGCAGCTGGCAGGCGGCCGCCAGCAGCCGGGCCAGGCCCTGTTTCGGGGCCTCGCGGGGCGCCTGGGCCCCGTCCAGCCCGGGCACCAGCATCTTCAGCCCCTGCTGGGCCACCTTGGTCTGCAGTGCTCGCGCCAGCCCTGGGGGGACGGGGTGACAGATGCTAGGGGGGGACCTCGGCCCGGCGGTGCCCCCCCGCCCTGGGCAGCAGCAGCGGTCGTGGCAGGGACATGGGGCTGACCAGGCCCCCTGCAGCTTGGCCCCCTGGGGCCTGCTGCCCGGCCCTGCCCATTGGACAAGCCCACAGATGGACAGGGAGTGGTGGACCGCTGGGGGCCCAGGCGGGCTGCTGTGCCCTCAAAGGCTGGGACGGCACAGAGATGGGGTCAGTGCCCTGGGGACCCCGACGGCCCCCCAAACGGCCCGCCCACCAGCACAGGTGTGAGCCCTCTGCGGAGGGCCCCCTGCAGGGCTGGGCCCTGCGGGCGCTGCTGGCGAGCGCTGGGCCCCCTCGGGGGCACGGCCACCAGGAGAGGGCCAGGTGGCGGCCGGCACCAGCTCTGCTGGGGCGCAGGGCTCGGGGGGGGCAGGGCGCTCCCGGGGCTCCCGGGGGCGGGCCTCACCGCGGCACCGCTGCAGCTCCTCCTGCAGGGCTGTGTCCTCGGCCAGGCACTTGGCCTCCATGTGTGGCGTGAAGCAGAACCGCTCCAGGATGGGGGACTGCTCGTGCTGGCGGCGGGGGGCCGCTGAGCTGTGCAGCCGCGACATGAGGACGCCCCCGGCCACCGTGCTCTGCAGACAGGGGTCCACCACCACGTCGACCACTGTGGGGACAGGGGGGTGAGCGGGGGCAGCGCGGGGCGCGGGGGGCGGGGGGCGGGGCACAGGGCGCGGGGGGCGGGGCCCGGCCCGGGCTACCTTGCGTCCCGCCCGGCAGGGCGTACACCTTCTGCAGGTGGGTGGTGGGGTCGATGTGCATGGCGGCGATGCGGGTGGGCAGGCGCAGGCTGCGCTGCGTGCTGCCCAGGATGGACACCTGCAGCATGCTGTCCAGGAAGGCCACCCAGTTGTCCCTCCACAGGAGCTTGCCTGTGTTGCCTGCGGGAGAGGGGGGGGGCCGCTCAGCCGGGTCAGGCCGCCCCGGGGCGCCCGCGCTCGCACCCGCACCGGGCCCCGGACGCGCCCCCGGGCACAGAGCGGGGAGCCGTGCGCCCCACCTTCAAAGCTGGCCTCGTGGATGCCCTGGAACTGGGGGCCATAGTCGTAGCCGCACAGCCGCAGCTCCTTGTACACGTCCGCCGGGGCCAGGGAGGACGCCGCCTCCCGGCCTGCGGGCGCCTGGCCGCCCTGGACCTCGAAGAGCTTGGGGTTGGGGTCCTCCCACTGGTACACCTTCCCTGCGGACGGGGGGGGGGCACAGCAGCGGGACCTCAGGGCGGGCCGGGCCGAGCCGGGACCCGGCCCCGGGGGCCCCCCGCCTGCCCTGGGGATGCTGCCACCCCGGGCACGCTCGCTCACCGCTCACGATCAGGGTGCCTTTGTCAGAGACCTCGAAAGCGTGGGAGGCCTCCAGGAGCTGCACCTCCAGGGACACGATCTCTGCGGGCGGCGGGGTCGGAGTCGGCGGCGGGGTCGGAGTCGGCGGCGGCCGCCGGCTCCCCCGGCTCCCCCCACCCCCGGCTCCCCCCACCCCCGGCTCCCCCCGCGGGCCTCAGCCGCCCCGCCTCACCCGTCTTGGGCAGGATGGTGGCCTGGTGCAGCGTCACGTCCTCGAACACCACGGGCATCTGCTTCATGTCCTGGTCCAGGGAGCGCGCCAGCGTCCGCCACACCAGGCACAGGTAGCCAGTGGCGGGGAAGATGACGCGGCCGTCGATGCAGTGGTCCACCAGGTAGTGGTCGGGGGACTCGGGGCTGGTGTCTGCGGGGCACAGGCCTCAGAGCGGCGCCTTGGGGGCGGGAGGGGGTGCCCGCCCTCCGACTCCCACGCCCCCCCGCCCCGCGCCCCCCCACCCGGCTCACCAATATTGTAGACCGTGGCTCCCCCGCCGCTGGAGCCGCTGGGGAAGTCCTGAACAGAGGGGACGTCCCACGTCTCCCTGTGGTCCCACTTGATGTGGGGGGAGATGAGCGGGACCCCCCGGGCAGCTGGGAACTCCACGGGCGGCAACAGGCCATTGGCGTTGACGTCAATGCTGCGGGGGGGGGGGCGGGGAGGAGGAGGAGGAGGGTCAGGGGCACTGCCGGCCGCGGGACCACCCTGTCCCACCCGACCCTCGCCGCCTGCCCTAAGGCCCGGGGGCCCCCGAGACAGGCTGGGGGACAGGGTGGGACAGGGTGGGACAGGGCTCAGCGCCCACCGGCGCCTGTCCCGGGACAGGGTCGGGGCCACGCCGTCCCTCACCGGGGGGAGCACTGGGGACCTACCCTGCCAGGTGCACCCGGCCTATATTGCTGAGGAAGAACTGCAGGTTGTCGGGGTGCCCCTTCTTCATCAGGGGGACGACGGTGCAGTTGGGCCGCAGGCCCCTCTTCAGGACGGCCTGCGTGGGGCACAGCCGGGCCGGGCGTCAGCTGACGGGAGCCCGCCCGGCCGCGCGGCTCCCCCCACGCCCTCCCCCACGGGCCCCCCTTCCCGGCCCCCATGGGCCCCTGCCCTGGGCCCCCGCCCCAGCCCCCGGCTCACCTGCAGCAGGGCGTGGGGGCTGATCTCCAGCACCACGGCGTTCTCGGGCACGTGGCGCAGCGCCTCCTGGAACAGCACGGGGCTCACCAGGTTGTTGACGTGGTACTCGGCCGAGCAGGTGCGGGCCAGGCTGCTCTGCCACTGGGCCTCGGGGATGGACGTGCTAAACCAGCGGGCGGAGCGGGGCCGCGGCTGCCGGATCACCTGTGCACAGGGCCCGGGGGTCAGGCCGCGGGGTCGGGCCGGGCCGGGCGTCGGGCCGGGGGGTCGGGCTGGGCGCAGGGAGTGGGGCGCGGGAGTCAGGCCGGGCGCGGGGGTCATGCCGGGCGCGGGGTTCGGGCCGGGCGCGGGGTGCGGGGTTCGGGCCGGGCGCGGGGCGCGGGGTTCGGGCCGGGCGCGGGGCGCGGGCCCACCTTCTTGAGCGTCTGCAGCAGCGAGGGCGCGATGTCCTGCATGAAGTAGGAGTGGAAGGCCAGGCCGCCCGTGCGCACCTCCTTGGCGAACACGCCCTCCTGCTTCAGCTGGGCCACGAACTCCGAGACCGCGGCCTGGGGGCGAGCGGGGGGCGGGGGAGGGAGTTGTAAGCTGAGGCGCTGGGCAGTGCACCCGCCCCGGGGCAGAGCTCGCCCGGGGGCTGTGGGGGAGGGGACACCGGGAGGAGGCCTTGCCTCGGGGCGCCCACCTGCGGTCCCGAGATGGTCACGGTGTCCTCGGAGTTGTGGCAGGCGGGCACGACGCCCGTGGGGCAGCGCTGCCGGCACTCCTCCCAGGACAGGCCTGCGGGCGGAGGCGGCCTCAGTGGGGGGCCCCCAGGGGGGTGGGGGTGGGGGGGGCGGCAGTGATGGCCACGGAGCGGCGCCTTTACGAGGCGCCTTCCCCACGAGGGTGTCATTACCGCGGCCCCCAGATGGCTCCGCCCGGCCAGGCCCTCGGGCCGTCCGCCTGCCCCACCCCCCCACCCATCGGGGCCGGGGCCAGTGCAGGGGAGCAGCCAGTACGAGTCCCCCCAGTACCCCGACACTATCCAAAGGCCTGCGGGCTCCTGTCCTCACGTGAGTTCAGCTCGGGGTCCCGTGAAAACCACACTGGCCTTTGCCGTGAGGCCCGTCGGGGGGCGGGCCGGGCCGGGCGCGAAGGCCCCCAGGCTGTGTCCGAGGATGGGGGGAGCCCCGGGCGGCACCTACCCACGGCCGCCATGGCCCCCGGCGGGATGCTGGCCTCTCTGATGCGCTGGCCCCTCCAGTAGGCGCACAGGACGCTCTCCTCTTGAGAGAGGCAGCCGTCGGCGTAGCCGCAGGCCACCTCGCCCAGGGAGTGCCCGATGATGCCGTCTGGCTTCAGGCCCATGGACGTGAGCAGATCCACGAGGGCGATCTGGGGGCGCGGGTGCGGGGGGGGTGGGTGGGTCAGCAGCCCGGGCTCGGCCGCCCGCGGGGTCCGCGCCCCCCGCCCCCCGCCCCGGCGCCCGGGGCCCACCTGGATGGTGGTCAGGCTCACGAAGGTGTTGACGGTGTCGTCGAAGGTGGCCTCGTCCTCACTCTGCAGCAGCTCCGCCACCTGCAGGCCGAAGGGCTTCAGGGTCTTGTCCGAGCGCAGGATGGAGTCCCGGAAGCCGGCCAGGCGCAGGAGGCTGCGCCCCATGCCCCGCCACTGCGAGCCCATCCCTGTGCGGCGGTGGCGACAGGCGTCAGAGGCGCGGCCCGCCCCCGCCCCCGCCCTGGGGCCGCCCAGCGGTGGGGGGGGGGCCGGGACCCACCGGAGAAGATGAACCAGAGCGGGCGCGGGCCCGGGGGCACCTGCTGCACCTCGCGGCCGCCGTCCTCGCCGCCCAGCACGGCGCAGCCGCGGAAGGGCATGGCGGTGGGCGCGGTGACGGCGATGTCATTGAGCATGCTCGTGAAGGCCAGGTCCTGGCCGTGCCGCTGGCCCTGCTCCAGCAGCGCCTGCGCGGCCTCGGGCGTGCGCCCGCTGGCCAGCAGCAGGCGGGGCAGGCCTGCGTGCGGGGCAGGCGCCGCGGGCGGCCGCCGGTTCGGCTGCAGGATGACGTGCACGTTGGAGCCGCCGAAGCCGAAGGAGTTCATGGCCACGTTGCCGCCGCGGACCGGCAGGGGCCGGTCCACCACCTGCAGCTGCCCGTTCTGCAGCCCCGGGATCTCGGGGTTCGGGTTCTGGAAGTGCAGGTTGGGGGCCCACACGCCGTTCTCCAGGGACAGCAGCACCTGGGGGGTGGGAGGCAGCCGGATGCCCCCGAGGTCACACCACAGGGGGCCGACCCCCGCGATCCACAAGCCCCGTCCCCCCGGGGCCCGCCACCTCCACCTCCCAGAGCCAGCGAGTGGCGGGCGGCCCTCAGCCAGGAGCCTGCGCGGTGGCAGCCCGGCTTTCCGGTGGCGGCTGCCCGGTACCCCCCCCCACAGCCCACCCCAGCCATGGCCACCCCGGCCCCAGGCAGGGCAAGCGGTCAGCAGGATGTCTGACCCACCGAGCCAGGGCAGGGACCCAGCCATGCTCACGCCCTGCAGCCTGGGCCCCGGAGGTGGGCGCCCGCCCCACAACCCCTGGGGGTTCTGCCCCCGCCCCCCGGCAGGCGCGACCCCCACCTTGGTCAGCGCTGCCAGCCCCGAGGCGGGCTCCGGGTGCCCCATGTTAGACTTGGTGGAGCCCACGAGCAGCGGGTCCTTGCGGTTGGCACACAGGGCCCGGACGATGCTGTTCAGCTCCTGGGGGTCGCCCACCTGCAAGGGACACAGGTCAGGGAGCCCGGCTGCTGGGGCGTGGGGGGCCGGCGGGGTCAGGGCGGGCCTCACCTTGGTGCCGGTGCCGTGGGCTTCCACGTACTCCAGGGAGGTGGGGTCCACCCCGGCCACTGGGTACAGGGAGCGGATGAGCTGCTCCTGGATCTCTCCCGAGGGGAACGTCACACCTGCGGGGAGGCGGCCTCAGCACCCCGCCCGCCGGTCCCCCCGCCCCCCGCCCCCCGCCGCGGCCCCCGCCCGCTCCGGCCAGCCCACCTTGCTCCTTGAAGCCGTCGGTGTTGGTGCCGGTGTTCAGGATGGTGGCGTACATCCGCCGGGCCAGCGACTTCTTGGTCAGCAGCACGGCCACCACGGCCTCCGAGCGGCAGTAGCCGTTCCCTGCGGGCGGACAGCACTGCGGGCTCAGGGGCCGGGCGTCCCCCCCCCCCGCTGCGAGCGGGGCGGCGTCCCCCGGCCCCCCGCCGGTCCGCGGCCTCACCGCGGTCGTCGAAGGACTTGCAGGTGCCGTCGGGGCTGAGCATGCCCAGCTTCATGAACTGCACGGACGTGTGCGGCTTGAGCAGCACGTTGACGCCCGCCACCACCGCGGCCGGGCACTCGCCGCTGCGGATGGCCTGGTAGGCGTTGTGCAGCGCCAGCAGGCTGGACGAGCAGGCCGTGTCCAGGGACATGCTGGGCCCTGCGGCGGGACACGGGGCGGGGCCGTGAGCCGGGGCGGGGGGGAGGGGGGTCCGCGGCCCTCCGGGGGCAGGGGCGGCTCCCGGCCGGCACCCACCTTTGAAGTCGAAGAAGAAGGACAGGCGGTTGGCTATCATGGCCCGCTGGCAGCCCACCATGCTGTAGCCCAGCAGCGTCTCGGGGTCCCGGCTCAGGGCCTCCGACGCCTCCGAGCCGCTGATGCCGATCCAGACGCCGGTGTGCGTCCCCCGCAGCGAGGCCGGGTTGATGCCTAGGGGGCGGCCGGCGGTCAGGCGCGGCGGCCGCACGCCCGGGCCTTGGCGGGGAGCGGGGAGCGCCACCCCGGCCTGACTAGAGGTCCGAGCAGGGCCGGGCAGAGCGCGCAGGGCCCTGGCCAGCCCAGGTGGGGCGAGAGCGGACGGGTAACCAGGTCACGAGGAACTGGGGCGAGGGGGGGCGGGGCGGGCACAGGAAGGTGGCGCCAGGTAGGGCTCCAGGCTCTGGGTCAGGCAGTGGCCAGAGGCAGCCAGTGCCGGAGACAGAGGGCAGCATTGTCCCCGGCTACTCCCCTGGCCCCTGGCGTCGCCAGCAGGGTCTGGCCCAGCCCAAAAGGCCCACGGGCGCCCAGGCCCCGCGGGCGGTGGCCCTGGGATGAGAGAGATAAGAAGACAAGAGGAGACAAAGGCCGAGTGTCCGAGTGTCCAAGCGTCAAAGAGGGAGGGACGCTGGCTAGCCGGGCAGCGGCCTCCAAGGTCTCTTGTGTGGGGCCTGGGCAGTGGGAAGGTGCCCACCGCCACCGGCTGGGGAGGCCACAGGGCCTGCTCGCCCCCCTCCCTACCCCCGAGAGGGGCGCGTGTCCTCAGCCCTGTCATGCTTAGTGTTGACCCCAAGGTCCCTGTAGGGCCAGCCCACCACTGCTCCCCCCAGGCAGCAAGGACAGGCCTGTCCCCCAAGACAAGGGACCGCTGCCTCCTGGCCAGATGCGAGCCAGGGGCGGGTAGAGTGGAGGGCAGGAGTCCCGGGGGCCCCAAAGTCAGCCCTCCGACAGGGAGGGAGCGAGCCAGGGCGTCAGGGCTGGCCCAGGACACCTGGTGAGACTGTGACACCCCACCTTGCCCTGCCCAAGGGGCCACACCTCCGAAGCCCCCCACCGCCCTTGCCCCCATCGGCTCTGTTCAGCTACACTCCAAACGTCACCGCTTTTAGGAGCAAAAGAGTGGGGACATCGCTGTCACGTTGTGGCCCCAAGTTGCCCACGGCCTCGCAAGGACTCACCTGCGTCCACGATGGCTTCGTAGGTGACCTCCAGCAGCAGGCGCAGCTGTGGGTCCATGGTGTGCGCCTGCTTGGCGTGGACCCCGAAGAAGGCGGCGTCAAACTTGGACAGGTCCTTCAGTTTGCCGGAGCGCCTGGGCAGGCCGTAGAGCCCTGCGGGCACGGGTGGGCGGGGGGCTGCTGGGACCGGGTGTGCGGCCGACGTTGACCCCAGCCCCACCTCCGGGCACCCGTGTGCGGTGGCCGCTTCGGGCCACCGTCGTCCTGGCTGCAGACCCTCTGCGGGGCCTGCCGCCGGGCCGGGCGCCACCTCGCTGACTCACACCCCACACATCAGGTAGAGCCGCCCCGCAGAGGGGCCCGCTGGGCGTGACTGCGTCAAACCGGCTTCCCCAGAGAGGGCCCGGTGCCCGTGTGCCTCGGGACATGCGGGCCAGCAGTGGCCGGCGGCGTGCTCGCCCACCGGGCCTCCCCCTGGCCCTGTCCTGCAGCTCTGGGACCCCGGCAGGGCACCCACCCTGGCGGCAGAACAGGCCGGGACGCAGGCCTGGGCGACCCTGTACGCCTCCCGAGCCCGGGGCCCGGAGCCGGAGCCGGAGCCCAGCCCCTCCCGGCCCCGGGCGGCCAGGACACGGCCCCCGAGCAGGCTGCCCACTCACCAGGCTTCCACCGCCTGTCATCGTCCGTCACCATGTCCACGCCGCCGATGAGGTTGGCCCAGAACTCCTCCAAGTTGTCCGACTCGGGCAGCTTCCCGGACATGCCGGCAATCACCACCTCCTCCATGCTGCTCCCTGCGGGGCCGACAGCGTCAGCTCCGCCCCCGGCCCGCTGCTCCCTCGGCCCCGGCCCCCTCGGCCCCGGCCCTCACTTCTCACCGGGCCCGGGGCCGCCCCACCACAGCCCTGCTGCCGGGGCCTGCCGCAGGCTCGCTGGGGCCCCGGCCGTCAGCCTGCTGAGGGGCTGGAGAAGAAACGGCACAAAGGTGCCCTCCATGGCCCCACGCCCCAACCTGCGGGGGCCCGGGGGAAGAGCTGGGGCACCACGGGTGCCAAGGCCCTGCCCTGCGGTGGGCCAACCTGGAGACCCTTCCCTGGTCAGGTGTCAGGCGGGTGCTGCCCAGAGCCACACACTCGGGCAGGTGCCGCTTGCTGACCTCCCCGCAGCCCACCTGACCGCCCAGACCCCGATGCCCGCAGGCCTGCGGAGGGGGCCCCCACCAGCCTGGGCTCCTCAGTCCAGGACCCGGCTCCAGGGCAGCTACCGGGGGAGGAGCCAAGCCCCGGGGGAGGAGCCAAGCCCCGGGGGCTCTAGCAACTTCCGCCAGGGCCCCAGGGCCTGGAGGGCTGCATGACCCAGGACAAGCCGGCCCCGCCTCCCAGGTCTCTCTGAGCAAGGATGGGCAGAGTGGAGGAGCGCAGCTACTTCCTTGGGTGGCCCAGCGGCCCCGAGTCCCGCCAGGGAGGGGGCCCCGTCCCCCGTGCTGAATAAAGAGCCCTTTGCCGGCCCAGAGGCACCAGCACGGGGCGGCCGCTGCGCCCAGAAAGCCTCTGCTCTGTTCTCCCCCTACTTGCTATTCACGCGGAGTCCGGCGGGACCCAGGCGGGGGGGTGGAGACCCCCGCAGCGCTCCCGGCCTGGCCAGCGAGCCGCAGCCGCCACCGCGCCCGGCGGGAGCTGCTCCCGGCGGCGCCCACGTGGTGGGGAAGCCAGTCCCCACCTGGCTCCGGCGCGGCGCCTCCGCCTCCCACCGTCTTCCCCGCGCTGCGGTTGGCTGGGAAGGCCCCGGGGTCGGCCGGGCCTTGGCTCCCGGCACCCGACAGGGGGTGCTGCGGCCGGAGGGGCTCAGCGCCCCGGGCCGGGACGCAGACCTTCGCGGGCGCCGAGAGGCCGGGCGCGCACCGGGAGGTGGGGGGCTCCCGCCGGCGCTCGGGGGGGGGGGGACCGCGGCCGTCAGGCCCACCCCAGCCCGACACCAAGATGGCTGTTCGCGGCGCTCTCCGGCGCCCGGCCCCCGCCGGCCGCCACCTGTCCCACCCCTCCGGCCCCTCACCGCCCGGCCCCGGCGCCTCCGCGGGGTCTCGCTTCTCCAGCGGGGACTCGGACCGCGACAGCCCGGCGGGGCCTCGTGGGGGTGACCCGTCACCACCAGAGCGCCGGAGCATGCGAGCTCGCCGCGGCCGGCCGGAGGGTGCGGGCCCGCGGCGCCCCCCTAACGCAGCCCCGAGCCCCGAGCCCCCACCGCGCCGCTCGTACTTGGTGTGGGCGCGGGCGGCAGAGCGGGCGGGCGATGGAGAGCGAGGATGCAGCGCGGAAGAGGCGACGGGCCGGGCCACCGCGGTCTCTCTGGCTCCCTCTAGGCCGGCGCCGACTCTATTTAACCGCGGCCGTCCCCGCGCGGACACGCCACATGGGCTGACAGCTTGGCTGCGCCGCCCAGGCCAATGAGCGTCGGGGCTGCGCCCCGGGACCCGGCGCGCCGCCGCCGGTGGGGTGATGCCGCGCGCCCCCGCGGCCGCCGCGCGCCGGGACCCTCGGCGGGAGCGCGCCCCGGGGGGGGGCGCCGGGGCGGGGCGGGGCGCGCCGCCTCGCCCCCGCCCCCCATTTCCGTTCCCCGCCCCGAGGGTGCGCGGCGCTCCCGCCCCTGGCCCGCGGGGCCGCGGGGGCCACGTGTGCGCGGCGTGCGGGTGGAACGGGACGGGGCGTGTTTGGGCCACTCTGGGGGGGGCGGGGGGTCACGGTGCGGCTACCCCGGGGGCCGGACCTCTGGGCGGGCCGACGCTCGGCCCCGCGTCTGGGTTGAGAGGAGCCGGCCGGGGGCGTGGCTCGGGCCGCCTCTGTGGCCAATTGGGGGCCGGGGGCGTACGCGCCGGCCCAATGGCGGCGCGCGAGGGGGCGTTGCTAGGGTGATAGGGTGATGGGCCGGCCTGGCCCCGAGCGGGCCGCCGTGGGCGAGCGCGGTCGTTGACCCGGCCGAGCGCGCCCCGCGCGGGGGTTACTGCCGGTCAGCGCAGAGCGGGCCTGGTCCTCGCTGTCCGGCCGTTTCCCCCCCGCGCGGGGCCCGCGCAGAGCCCCGGGCGGGCGCCTGCGGGGCCGGGCGGGCGCCCCTACGGCCCCTCGGAGCCGGCCGCGGGGAGGGGACGCGCGGCCATCTGGCGAGCGGGCTCTGCTCCGGCACCGCTTGGCGTGATCCGAACAAAGGAGCCTCCCTGGGCAGAGGCGCTTGCGCGCGCACGTGGCCACTCGCGCCCACGCGCGCTCACGCGCAGCGGCGGAGACTCCGCTCCGCGCCCGGACCGGCCGGCGCGCCCTCGTAATTCTGCTCGCACGGCTGCCGAACTCACAACTCCCCAACTCCCCGCCCCGCCGCTTCCTGGGCTCCTGAGTCCCGCACGGCGGAGGGGGAGGGCAGGAGCGGCGGGGCGGGCTGGGCCGAGACCCGGGACCTGCACCCCAGAGGGCGCGTGGGGGACGCGCTCTTGGGCTCTGAAGTGTGTCTACCGAAAGTGACTCTCCACTCAGCTAAAGGAAGTCACATGAGCATGCCTCAGTTGAAGGGGTGATGCCGGAAACGGCGGAGGGGGCGACCCTCCACCCCCAAGCTCCCCCTCGCTGCTTCCTGGCACATCCAGAGTGGCTGCCATTGTCTGGCTCCCGGAAGCCTGCCGTCCAGGGTGGGCAGTTCCAGCCCGTGGGGAGGCTGTCCCCGTGCCCGTGTGTCCACCAGTACAGACACACAGGGTGGGGCGGGAGCCACCCCACAGCATGGGACCTGCAGCAGGCAGCTCCCAAGTGGCTGTCCCGCTGTGTGCCCCACACCTGTGAGCCAGGTGGGAAGATGACACTGTCTACACTTTACACGGGGGTTAACGTGAGGCCACGAAGGCCACGTGGTGTGCCCAGGTCACACGCAGGGGAGGCTGGGTGTCCTCCGTCCTGCAGAAGCTGTCTCCCCGCTCAGCGACAGCTGCCCAGCAGACAGGGAAAGGCTCGGTGCCAGCCCAGGCTGAGTTAGTGCCCCACCTGGGGTGGCGACAGGCCCTCTTCATCCCCCAGCACTGCTGCAGGCGGGTGCCAGCCAGGTGCCAACACCAAGGGAATAAGTGTGGGGGTCACGGGCACCCCCCAAGGCAGCCCCTCCCTAGACAGGTGAGATGGCGGCTACTGTCCAGGCCCAGGACCCGCAGGGGTCGGGACGGGCAGTGACGCTGCGAGGGACATGTCTTCTAGCTGGGGAGTGTGGGTGCGGTTTCGTGGCACCCGCAGTGAACGGAGCGTTTACGTGTGTTTCTCAGCCTTGCAGGCGCCTGGTCTGGGGCCACCTCCAGCCCTGCAGCACCGTGACACGGGCACCTGAGCAGGCAGGACCGAGCAGGGCCCACGGGCTGAGCCCGGGGACGTGGCCTCCGGTCTGGCCCCGGGTGTCGCCCAGCTCCCCAGTTCTCGGTACTTCTGGAGGGTCCCCTTGCGCCCAGTGCTGTCTGGGGCGCGCCTGCTCTGCGGGTGGCTATTCTGCCTTCGGAGCCTGGGCGGCGTGCAGGTGGCTGTGGACAGTGACGCCCTGATGCCATGTCCCAAGTAGGGCAAGGAGGCCAGCAGGTGGAAGCTCAGCTTTAATGGGCACTGTGCTCGGCCTGGGGGGCACCCCAGCATCATGGGGGAGCCTCAGCCCCCACCGGTGCGCGCACAAGCGCATGTGTACACAGCACCCACACACGGCCCGGCACAGGCCCCAAGCTGGGGGAGGGGCGCCAAGGAAGTCACTCCTTGCAGTTGTAGTTCCGGACCCTGGGGGGCTGCCGGCTGCCTCTGGGTTTCGCAGGCTGAACCCTGGAGGGCCTGGCGGCCTTGGCCTTGGCCTTGGCCTGCACGTCCATCTTCGTCCCTTCAACGGCAAAGGCGACCGGCTTCTGGGCAGGGCTCGGGTCAGGCTGGGGGAGGCCGCGGGCTGCTGCAGGCACTGTGAAGACCAGCGAGAGAAAGGTGTGTCAGGTCGCAGGGCCACTTCAGGGCAGCAAGGTCCAGGCCGCGTCCCGGCCCTGGGGTCTCGGCCCACATCTGTGTGGCACGTGCTCCCCAGATGCCCCGCAGGGCTGGGCCTGCCCTTCCCCTGGGCACTCAGGGCATTTGGCCTGAAAACTCCATCTCCTGTCACAACCATTTCGTAATGGGTCCCACAAAGGGGAAGCCAGGGTTAATGGGTGACTCATGGCACTTTCGTGGATGCCAGCACCCTCTGCCCACTGGCTGTGTTCGCCAGACACCGCCAAGGGCCCCGTATGCCCGACACGTGTGGCTAGGCGAGGCCAAGGGTCTGGGCACCCCACCACGTGTCCCCGGGGTGGCTGACATGCTAGGGCCCCGTCTGTCTCTGCACCAGGACGTCAACTTGAACCAAGTGGGCTCCTTCTCTGGGACAAAGGACGTTACTCAAAAGCAGCTGTAAGACGCAGGCGTGGGGCTGGCTGTCCCCCGGGCGGCCCGGTGGGCGGGGCCGGGGCTCGGGAGCTTGGGAGCTCCCTGGCCAGCCCCCCTCACACGCAACACACAGTAGGGCAACGCGCACTGCTGCCCGGGGTCCCCCCGGGCCTGGTGTGCGAGGCTCCTGTAACCCGACCTGTTCTGCTGACCCAACCCAGCCCGGCCTCTCTCCTGGCCCTGGGCTCCGGTGAGGCCACAGCTGGTCCCCAAGCCAGCTGGCCGGGCATCCCAGGTGCAGCTCCTCCGGGGCTGTGAAGGCGTGTGAGCCTGTGAGTCGGGCGGGCATGTGGGTGCTGGCACCGGGGAGGGGGGTAGGGGTGGAAGGTGAGAGCTGGGGGGCAGGGAGGCTCGGTCCCCACTTCGGGGGGCAGAAGTGATAGTGGGAGGAGGACCCTGAGGCCCTGGGAGGGAAGGGGGTGCAGGGGGTCCAGGCGGCCGCCTCACATCCCCTGGGCTGTGGCGGGACAGCTGTGTCCCCGCAAGGCGCTGGGGGCGGGGACAGCAGGCGAGGCCCCGAGGGAGGAGCAGGCTCTGATCTGCCTCTTCTCAGGGAGATCTAAGCCGAACACTGGAACCGAGAGATAAACACCCCCCCACACACAGGTACCTGGGGGCCGCGCCCCGGGCTTAGCTGGGGTGGCCCTGGCTTCAGGCGGCCCCGGCATCTCGGGGGTCCTTGAGTGGCGGGACTGCCCACCCTCGTGCCCGGCGCAGACCGGCAGGCCACGCGCGGCCGTGGGCTGCTCCCTGCTCTTCTTGGCTGGGGGACAGCTGCCAGTGAGGCAACGCTCCCCTTTCCCAACGTCCCTGGGGGAGGGCCGCGCATCAGCCATGCCTCACGATGCTCTCCAGGGCTGGCCACGGCCTCGGGCCGCGTGGCTGCTCTCGGTGCCCTGTGGGGCAGGCACGGGGCGGCCACGCCGCCAGCACGTGCAGGGATGACGCGGGCCCATAGTGGGGGAGCTACACAGCTACCCCGCCGTTCCCCACTGGGTTTCAGCCCGACCTGGGCTCTCCAGGGGGCCTCTCCGGGGACTTGGCCTCAGGACACCTGCCCCTGGACCCACACGGGGTCTACGGTGGCCCCCGGGCGGTCAGGCCGGGCTCACGGCCTCCTGGCCACTGGGGGGGGCTCCGGAAATTAACCAGACAGATCTGCTGAACCCACATTTCTTACCCCCCACAACCTGGGACCCACCCTGTCACCTCCTTCCCCACTTGGCCGAAATGCTGGCCTGCAAGCTGGCCTCTGCAAGGCTCTCTGGCCATGGGGCCCGGGGCCCCAGGCCGCGGGCGGGGACTTGGGGGCCAGTCTGCCGGCGTGACAGCCAGCAGCCCTGCGTCTCGGTGGAGGTGGACAGGACGAGCCAGGAGAGTCACAGAACAGACTCGGGGAGTCGGGAAAAAGGGAACCAGGAAACCACAGGCGAGCTCCACGGAACAGAAGCCCCGTGAAAACAAGCACTGCAGGTCTCAGCAGAACCGGACCCGGACCTGGACCCGGACCTGGACCCGGACCGCTGCCTGCAGAGATTAGAAAGGGGAGGACCAGGGGGGTAACCAGGTGAGAACAAGGGCCACAAAGAGATGCTCACCAGAGGGCTGACACAACCAGACGAAGTGGAAAATTCCAAGAGTGCGCATTCCAAATGCCCACTAAGAATGAAGGAAAGGGAAATGATAAGGAAATGATAGCAAACAGGCCCCTCCCAAGGGTGCCTGGCCCCGAGGGAGAGGTGTCTCTGCAGGATTTTCAAAGAAACCAACATTTCAAGGAACACTCAATCCCTACCCTATTCGAATTGTTTTGGAACGTGGGACAAGCTTGAAGGCTGCCCAGCATCTTGGATTCTTAACCCAGGTGAGGACAATACAAGGAAAAAATGCGCCAGGCCCGTTTCGCGTATAAATGCAGTGGCAGGGACGACATGTGAGCGTTGGCACATCAGATCGAACAGGTCATCCTAACCCTCGCTCAGCACCCGAGAACCTGCCGCCTCTCAGCACCCTGAGGACGGCAAGGAAGAAAATCACACTGATCTCAACGGATGCAGGGGAAATATCTGGGCAGGTTTAAACACAGGTTTGAAAACTCTTAGTGAATCAGGAACCCAAGGCAGCAGGTCCCCAGACTGTGTGGCCCCAGGGGCCGGCGCTCCAGTGAGAACCGAAGGCCTGAGGACCTGGGGTGGGGCTGAGGCGGGGGTGCGGGCGCTGGGGAGCGGGCGCTGGGGAGCGGCCGCAGGTACAGAGGAAGCTTCGCGGCTCGCCCACTGCTCACCTCCGGCCCTGCGCCCGGGGTTGGGGGTTGGGGAGCGGGGGGGGGGGGGCTGATGGGACCTGGGCTGCAGCCGGGGGTTGGGGATCCCTGATCTATGGGACTTTTTTTTTTTGCCTTGTTAAGGGTTATCTTTCAGAGACATGCAGCCGTAGGAGAACTAGCCACGTTCCCTTCAAGCTGGGGACAGAGCAGGTGTCCACCGCCAGGCCTCCCAAGATGGGGAGAGAGGAATAAGAGTGGGGGGGACGGGGAGGGAGGGGCAAGCGCCCTTCCCGGAGAGGGGAGCAATGTGGCAGTCTGTTGGGGGAAGGGCCAAGGACAGCTCTTCAGGAGGACAGTGAGCATGGCTGGCAGGACCCCCGGTTACACGGCGTCTACAGCTGCTGCCGCCACCACCGAGGGAGGGAGAGAGGACGGTCTGTCTGCGGCACCCGGGGGCGAGTGACTGATGAGATGACGGACCCGCTGTGCCCGGAGATGGATGGCGGGTGGTGCTGGCGTCCGCTCCTGGCCCTGCTCGAGTGGCCGGTGGCAGACCCTGGGCTCCTGCACTGGGAGCCGAGACGGGCAGGGGAGGCGGACGCCGGGGCAGATGCCGACGCCGGCGGTGCCCAGCTGACGTCCGGGAGCTGCTGACCACGGGTGACCCGTTTTTAAAAAGTCATTTGTCCTGGGGTATAATTTACATACAGTAAAATGCACCCATTTTCCAGGGCGCACAGCCCCGGGTTCGGGAAGATGGTTACGTCCGTGGACATGGAGCGTTTCACCGGCAGCCCCCGGCGCCCCAGACCGTGAGCGGGCTCGGTCCGCTTCCCACCACCGCTGCCCCACGGGGCTTCCAGAGTCTCAGAGTCACGGAACACACCTCTTCCGGGGGCCAGAGCGGGCTTCGGGGACCCCCCACCCGGGCCGCTGCACCTGCGGGGCGCCCCGTCGCGGGGATGTGCGGGACGGGCCTCTGTTTACCCGTGCCGCGGTGCCGGGCGCGGTGCCGCTCCGGCTGGGCCACTGGGGTGGGTGCTCCACCCCTCTGCAGGTACCCCGACTCCAACGCCGGGCTCCAGGGGAGGCCAAGTTCACCCCAACACGTCGCCGTGCATGTGGGCTCCGGCTCCACTTGCTGGTGTCAGGCTTCGAAACTTTCCCAACCCTGGGAGCAAACGAGTCGTGGCATCTCGCTGTGGCTGACATTGATTTGCCTGGGGACCGGCGGTGCCACACGCCTGTCACGGGCTTGTGGCCATATTTTATTGAATGATGTATCCTTTCCCCTTAAATTAGCATAGAAGCTTTGCATAAGTGGAAAAATCGATGACTCTGTGTGTGTGTGTGTGTTTGTGTGTACGCACGTGTGTCTTCTGTCTCTGCTGCACACACCAACCCTACGCCAACAGCATACTGCCACGACGACTGTAGCTTTATGGTGAGTTCTCCAGTCGGGTCACTGAGTGCCTTCAAGTCCGTTTTCTCCCCCAGATGGCTTTGCATGGTCTCTCATCTTTGCATTGCCCTGTACATTTTAATTTTCGATTCCAGTTTTAAGGCTGCTGGGATTCTGACCGGGATTGTGTGAAAACTGCAGGAAAATATTGGTGGGAACAAGAGCTTGATGCTCAGCCTCCCGATCCATGAACATGGTATACCTCTCCTTTATTTAGGTCTTAATTTTCTCTGCAATTATTATTTTTTTTCAGTGCATAGATATTTTGTTTAGTAGATCCCTGACTATTCCATGATTTTGAATGCTGCTGTAAATGGTATTTTTAATTACAATTTCCAATTTTCATTGCTATGTATAGATTTGTTATATCGACCTTACATCCTGGGGCCTTTGTTAAAGTCACTTTTTAGTTCCAGTTTTTTTGTGTTTTTTTTTGGTAGGTTATTTAGGATTTTTTATGTACTAGGTCATGTTTTCTATCTTTTATGCAATCTGTGTGTCTGTCTCCCGTTTTTTCTCGGTTTATTACGTCGCTGGGACTGCCAGCACAAAGTGGGCTTCAATCTTTCACCATTAAGTAAAATATCAGTTGTAGTTTTTCATACATGTCCTTTATCAGGTTCAAGAGGTTGCCTTTTATTGCTTTTCCTTTTCCATTATTTATTTAGGCGAGGCAACCCTTGGTTGACCTCACAGACTGCAAGGACCTTGTCAGCTTACAATCCCTTATTTTTTTATTTTTTTACGCCTATAGCACCTGGTCTTCCTAGGTGGTCTCCCATCCAAGTACTCACCAGGCCTGACCCTGCTTAGCTTCCGAGATCAGACGGGATCGGGCACGTTCAGGGTGGCGTGGCCGTCGACGAAGAGGTTGCCTTCTGTTCCTCATTTGCTGAGGTGTTTGTTTATTTTTTTAACTCATGCATGGGTATGCAATTTTATAAGTAATTTCTCTGTAGTTATTGAGACAATCATATGATTTCGATTTTTAAAAATCTGTTAATGTGGTGGAATGATTTTTTAATATTTGACTAACCTTTCGTTGCTGGGATAACATGTACTAGGTTGGGATATAAACCCTTTTCACATATCGTCGGATTTGCCATCCTGATAATCTTACTGCAGATTTTTTGGTCTATGTTCATTAAAGATACTGGTCCACGATGTCTCTGTCTGGTCTTGTTGTCAGGGTGGTGTGGCCCCATAAAATAACGATAAAAGCCCTCTGTCGCCCTTTATTTTCTGAAAATGAGCTCGTCCTTAAATGTTCCATGGACCCCGCCATTGAAGCCACCTGGGCCGGAGCTGCCTCTGCTGCTGCAGGTTTTATGTCGCACGAGCCGCTGCTCTCACACGGACCTGGTCCCATCTCTGTTTCTTCTCGAGTCAGTTCTGGGAACGTAGGTCTCCCAGAGAATTTGCCCATTTCACCTGCCTTAACTTGTCACACTACTGACACGTAGCTGTTCTTACTGTTGCGTATTATCTTTTATTTATCAGACCTGTAGCGATGTCTCCGTCTTTCCGAGCTCGATCGGTGCTTTGTGTCTGGTATAAGACAAGGACTGTGATTTCCACTGTCTTGAAGGACTGAGCCCAGGTTTTCTAGCCTGACACGTACCTCGTGGAGCCAGTCGGCCACCTTTTAAAGGGAAACGGGCACGTGTCTCCATCCCACGTCACCCGCGTCACCCTGTGGGTCCGGGCCACCGTCACCACTGCTGGAAGGGGCTTTGCCTTGCTTGACTGTGGCTGTCACCGCGTCACCCACGCCAGTGGCGGGGAGTCTGCTCCGCCGTCCCCGGTCCCCTTGGCAGAGATGAGGCACACGTCTGGCTGCGGCGGGGTCAGCGGGGTCGGCCCGGCTCCCACCGGGGACCCTGGGACGCACGCTGGAGGGCCACCGAGGCCATCGGGACGGGGTGTTCTTTGCTCTGATGATCTGAACGCCTTGCCTGACTGCTGTGAAGGTTTCACCTTTATCACGGATGTTATTGAGAACCTTGGTCACGATGTTCTCTGGGTCACGTGCGAGCGCGTGTGCTCATCCTGCTGCCCGGGGCGATTCCCCTTCCTGGAACTGTGAACTATGGGTTTTCATTGAACTTGGGGGAGGAGGGGGAAGGCCATTCATTCTTTCTTCCGACACTTTTCCTGTCCCCTCTCTCTCTTCCGCTTTCTTTAGACTCATGGACGCCCTCAGGTCACTGCGGCTGGTTTCTACTCCCTTTTTTTCTCTCTCTGTGCATCATTTTGGTCCCTTTTTTTTTCTCTCTCTCTCTGTGCGTCACTTTGGAGAGGCGAATGCCATGTCCCCAAGGCCCCCGCTCTCTGCCACCATCCCCGGCATGCTGTCGGTCCCCGTCGACGCGTCTTCCTCACCGAACGCTGTGCCTTTCACCCCTAGAAGTTCCGTGTGGCTCTTTTCTACGCTCTCGGTCCTCCTTGTCACGAGCATGTTTGTCGTTAAATACTCGAGTGCGGTTCTCACGGTGCTGCTGACGCCTTTGTTTGCTCGTTGCTGCCGCCCCGGGCCCCTCTCTGCTGGCCGCCTCTCCTCTGCGTAAGGATCACACCCCTCCCTGCTTCTCCACCAGGGTTCTTCTTTGGGACTTTCGGGTCAGACGTCAGCCACTGTAGACGTTGACATTTTCTCGTCATTTTTCAGGGCCAGGCTGTGCTTTCTCGGGCAGGGGGACTCCCTGTTCTGTCGTTTCCAAGCCTGTTCAAGCGTGTTCGGGGTGAGTCTCCCCGGGCCTGTCCGGCTGCTGAGTGTGGCTTCTTGGGGCTCTCCAGCGAGCGGCCGTGATCATGGGGGAGCCGGAGCCTGCGTCCCCCCGGCCCCGTGAGACCCTGGCCCCGGCTCTGCCTCCAGGCTGCGTGTCTCTCCCCCACCCGGGCCCGTGGAGCGCCCCCCACCCCCACACCCGCGGGATCGCGGGACTCGGGAGGCTCCCTGCGCGGGTCTCCGGGGCTGCTTCTGCAGTCCCCCCCTTGTTACACTCCTCCCTGCGACCGCCAGCCCCTTCTGTCCCCAAGGCCCGCTCGCGTCCCGGGCGTGGCACGGCCGCGGAGCTGTGCTTGGCGCGTGCGGCCCTGGCACCCACCTCGCTCCCGCCCTTCCTTCACGGGTCCCTGTCCTGTGCTGCCCACGTCTGGGCCTGAGACAGCCGCTCCACACGTCCTGCCCGGGTTTCCAGGCCTTAACTAACGTCCAGTCCTCACGACAGCCTGGCCTGGCCGGCGGCGGAAGCGCGGGCTCGCCGGGCCGCGGCCCCGGTACGGGCACCACGGCCGACCGGCCGCCTGGCTCCTCCTGAGTGTGTGCTTTGTCCTCGGGGCCGTTGCGACATGTGCCGCGTGGCAGCGGTTGCTCCACCGCGACTTCAAGGGAAGGGCCAGCGCGGACCCACTTGACCGCCGCTCTCCAAAGCCTGCAGGGTCCTCGGGGCCTCTCGGAACATCTCGTGCCGGCCAGCGGTGGGGGCGGGAGGCCCGGGCACCGGGCTTAGGGCTCCGAGGTGCACACTGAACTTCCTGCCGTCCCAGCCCGAGTCACAGCGGGCACAGCCGAGGGGACAAAGGTCCCTGCTGAGTGACAGGACAGGACAGGACGCTTCAGCTCTGAGATCCCGGAGCAGCTGCGGTCACAGGCTGGACCAGCTTCCCTGGGCAACGTGCAAGCCCCCCTGTCTCCCGAGGTCTCTGTGACATGCGAGCACGTGCGCTGCGCCCTGTCCTGCGATGGAAGGCATGTTGCTGGTCCCCAGCCCGTGTCCCAAAGCCCTGCCCACAAGCTCGAACTGAGCTTGCGTCACTGTCTGCCGGCGTTGCTTTCCACACTGGAAGGCCGAAGCGCCCGCCTCGTGGCTGACACAGGTGCTGAGGCTGCCATGACTTTTACCTGCATTCGCTTTACTGTAACGTGCCTTTTATTTTTCTTCGTTTCTGGCACAGAGGGCAGCCCCGCCCAGCGCACAGTGGCCTCTCCCGCTGTGGGATGGGCAGGCAGGGCTCTGAGCTGCGTCTTGCAAGGTCCTCTTGGCCTGCCAGTGTCACCGGGCACGCGAGGGGCCCGTGCACCGGGGCGCAAGGTCACAAACAGGCGGCACAGAGCGTGGTGGCCAGCGCGTGCACAGGGGGGCACAACACTGTGCTCCGAGGTCACCCCCCGCGTGGGCAGCACCGGTCCTTCCTCGCGACCAGCGTCTGCTCCGCCCCGTCCATCACCCGAGCGCAGCGTGGGGGCCTGGGCCCCGGTTTCATGAGAAACCCAAGAGCACCTGTGGGGATGTCAGTGTCCCTGGGACGGGGGACGTGTGGGTGAGGGGACGTGGCGGTCCCGCGTTCAGGGAACGTCCCCGCGCCCTCTGAGCAGGGCTGGGCCGGCAGAATCGCGGCCTGACTTCAGAGGGAGGCCTGGCACGGTCCCCGCGGCGCCGGGATGAGGGCGGATGGGATAGTGTCCGCGTCGTATGCGGGACGGCCAGGCTGGGGCAGTGCGTCCCCGGGGCTTCCCCAGCGCTGGACGCTGCCGTCACCACGTAAACCATGAATGCGGCCCCGCGGGAGGGCCACGCGTCCCTGGACGTGGCTCACCTAGCCGCCGGTGGGGGGGGTGCCAGCTGAGCCACGTTGGGCCCACACTTCGTTGCGGTTTTTAATTAGTTGCCAACATTCAGAAACGGGAGCATCCTATATAAGATGGGGTTCCGGGCTTGGAGGACTCGTGCCCCCGAGGGCACCTGGGGGTGACGTCAGCAGCACCGCACACCTCCGCTCAGCCACCTGCTGCCGGGCCCGAGGGCGCCAGCACGTGGGGCCCGGCCGGGAGCACTCAGGGTCTGCGGTCAGCGGTGGCTTCTGACCCTGACCAAATATAGGGCTTTGTCACCCTCAGCAGTAGCTAGCGACTGGGTCATCTCAACATCACCTAGACCTAGAGGCTGACCTCCAGGATCTGCTGGGAAGGCCCAGCTGGCGGACGCAGGGCTGTGACATTGTGATACGGAGTGTGACACTGACACAGGCTGTGACACTGTGACATGAGGTGTGACACTGAGATGCAGAGTGTGACACTGAGATGCAGAGTGTGACACTGTGGCACAGGCTGTGACATGGGTTGTGACACTGTGACGTGAGGTCTGACACTAATGTGGGCTGTGACACTGTGACGTGAGGTGTGACACTGTAACGTGGGCTGTGACACTGACACTGTGACACGGGCTGTGACACTGTGATGCAGGGTGCGACACTGTGACGTGGAGTATGACACTGTGACATGGGCTGTGACACTGTGACGTGAGGTGTGACACTGTAACGTGGGCTGTGACACTGACACTGTGACATGGGCTGTGACACTGTGACGTGAG